>OZ026629.1:1492930-1517930 GCA_964020975.1 Hermodice carunculata | reverse complement strand
AGAATTTGCATCTTTTAACTACTCACAAAAACAATATACAGTGTTGCCTTCCTCACACTTAATTCAGTGCATGTTTGAGGTTGCTTTGTTGTGTTTGAGACTAAGAATACTCAATATTCATAGTCTCAAATTTTACTTATCATTCGTAACCTCTGGCTGTAGTAAATAATCTTAGTCAGAGGCTGTACTCAACATTCCTAGTCTCAACCCTCACTCAGTATTCATGGTCTGATGCTGAATGCTTTCGTGCTGACCATGGCTTAGATCCCAGCTTTTTACTACAATGCCCTCTACCAGACGAAACATGAGATGCAGCAGGCTTGGTACCTCGTTTATAGAAAATATTTATTTTATTCACGAGTCAGCACTTTGCGGGAATCTGGTCTGCATGTCAGCAGTCGTCTTTCAATTGTCCTTCTGTAAAACCAAACCACTTCTCACCTCTTAATGAGTGAGTTGTGTTTTATAGTTTGGTCGTCTGTACTTTCAGCTTTTCTTCGTGATCTAAACTGAAAAGGAAAGAAAAAAATTTACATTGGTCGATAGTTTTATCAATGTACTGGTGAATGAAATGAATAACCGTGCATTGATCCTGTTGAGTTATGGTCCAAGCCAACCCTAGAAAAAAAATGATAAAACCAATTATCAACAAAGACACAATGATGTAACCTTTATTTTTTCCTTAACACACAAAGTGGCATAGGAGGATGAAGCGTTTAATTACGATAGTTCACCCCCCCCCCCAAAAAAAAACAAAAACAAAAACAAAACAAAACAAAACCCAGATTCATGAATTGGAATCTAACAATGAGGGCAAAGCCAAATACAGCACAAGGCAATGATTCAAGTGTAGCTAAAACATCAACATCCAGCTGAGCTTGCAATATAAATATGAAGAAACCAATTTCCCTCTTGACCTGATACACACAGTAACCCATAAAAGGCAACTGGTGTTTTTTTAATGGTCCTTTCAACCTTTGACTTATTCTTCGTTGACTACAAATTCAAGTTGTTTTTTTATTATTTTATTTCTCCAAAGAAAACAACAATTTCCAAGCAGGCAATGCCTATATAAACCCCTCTGGTGGAACTTAAGTATTTTCGAAAACATACAGGACTAAGGCCCTAAAACTCAAAATGTATCGGTTCGCCAAACACAAAAAAAGACATGGTAGACCTGCCTGCTTTTGGCGTCAATGACTTGTGAGTCAGATGCTCTGACAGCATAAGAAAAAGGTAGGTCTACATTGTTTTTGTGACATTTATGAATCTGGAACATTCTAAAAACGATGTACCTCCATTATATCTATGAGTCATAGAAAACACCCCCACAGGGCAACTTAGGCAATGAAGTACATATCAAATAGTTCAGAAAAACATTAACCACATTGATAAATTCCCACCTACCAATGAGTACAAAGCCAAATGCAAGAAATGGCATGAATCACCAAAACATTAAAATTCAGCTTTCAATGCCAATGTTACCAAGGGGCAGATGATCCCTTTATCTGTCTTTCTCTCCATCCGACAGCATATTGCAGGACTTTAGAAGACAGAATCATAAACTTTATATCAGGGATGCACCATGCAAAGGAATATGTGTAGTTTGTTGTTTTTTACCTTTATTAATTTTCAAGGTCACAAAGACAAGGTCAAAAGGCCCTATATAGGCTAGTGAGCCTCTCGGCCAATTGTTTTTTAACACAGTATGTTTTAACCAAAGATATATCCATTTTTGTACATTTTTATTTGCATAGCTAGTGCTATTGAAGCTTTGCTTTTGACGTTTTAAACACAGGACCACTCTAGAAGCATGCTGAGTGTAAGTTATGTTGGATGACCTTGACATATTTGTCACGGTGACAGGGCATAAGAACACATATATCTTGGGACATTTTGATTGAGAAATCTAGTGTAGGTGATACTGTACTTTTCATCTTTGAAACAAGGGCCAATGCAAGATTATGTTGATTTTAGGACATTTTTGATGCCTTTGACCTATTTGCAAGGTCACACTAACCAGTGCTTAAGAAGCATTGTATACACGTGAGAAGTATCTATTAATATTGCACAACTTCACATGATCCCACTGTTCTTAGAATTACCAATAAATTTGGTCTGAATCAAAGAATAACAAAACCAACACACACAAAAGGATGCAGACTAGTTCTCATCTTCACAACTACATGCTGGAACTGCATCTATTCTGATGTTCCCCTCTACCATATATGCAAACCATTTCACTGCTTTTGTCGCTTTACATTTAACAGCAAGTTTAAATTCTTGCAACCGTTTATACATATAATGATACCTACTGTAAACACCATATATATATATATATATATATATATATATATATATATATATATATATATATATATATATATATACATATACATACAATTACACATAAGTTTCTATATTCAGCATGTTTTAAAGAATAAAGCACTATTGCAACTATTTAACCCTCTCCACAACGTACAGTTCCCAAATGTGGCGGTGCTAATGTTGTGGAGGAACATAGATCGTTCGGATCAAGGTGCACTTGTTCAGATCAGGCAAGTAGAACTGAAGCTCCGTTCACTAAAATATATCTATTTATTCTATAAACTGTGTGTTCCAAAGGTAGCGTCATAAGTATTATGTCTATCTTCCTGAAGGCCCCTTTGTTAATAGCACGTTCTATTCATATGAGGGTACATTACTCCAAGTGGGGTAAAATAAAAGCATACAAGATCCATTTCAAAATTGGTGGGAATTTGCCCTGGGTAAGTCTCTACCAAATTTGTTCAAATCGTTATGCTCCAGAATTCAATTTCCTTCTGTGAATTTTTTTTTTTTTTTTTCGCAAAATCTTAAAAACAAAAACAAAAAGGAAAAAAACAAAAAACAAAAAAAAAAAAACAAAAAAACCAAAACCCAAACAAAAACAGAAACAAACAAAAAAAAAGCTACAAAAAACAAAAATACCCCCCCCTCAAAAAAAAATCCTCACAACCCACATAATATTATGTATTGCCCCCTCCCCCTAAATTTGGTCAATAAGTGGTGCTGCGTTTTTTTCTAAATTTTTATGATTTCTTATGCGTTTTGCGATTTTTTACTTTCGAAAGTGCCAATTAGATTGTGCTGCAACATGGTGAAAATGTAGCTAAGGTGAGGTTTAAACAAAGTTGTTCACTAGGCAGGGCCACTCTCTGTCTCTGATTTTTAACAACTTTTGCATTTTTTGAAACATGTCGGTTAATGCATGCCTTTTTGTTGATTATTATTATTAAAGTCAATCAGGATCGCTTCATACATTCAACTTCTCCACAACTGTCAACCATATAAACTTCAAACTTAGTTGGGGTGTACCTTAGGCGAGTCTGCACCAAGAATATTCAAATGTTCACGATTCAAGCATATGTAAACTGTTTATGATTTTATGCGATAATTTTGGTAATGCCCCCTAAAATCTTTCTTATCCTTGCTGCTTCTTTCAATTCCTTTGAAATTGCAAAGGGACACTTATGGCGACCCCCCAACACCTTAATTTGATCAACCAAGTGAGGCTACTCTGTATCCCTGCTTTTTTTTTTTTTTTTTTTTTTTTGCAATTCTAGCACTTGCCAATTAATGCATGCGTTTCTGCATTTCTGTCGATAACTATGTAAGTCTGTGGAGATTTCAATTATTAAGATCTTTCTAAACTGTCAAACCGATTCAAACTGGGTAGAAATGTACTTTAGGGTAATCTCCAGCAATTTCGTCCAGATAGTCATGCTCCAAAGATTTTCAGATTTTATAATTATTTTTTTCCAAACCCATTAATCCCATTCGTTCGAAATTGCAGAGACTTCTGGGAAACCCAGATCTGAATTTGTTGAACAGTTGGTGCTGTCATTTTCTTTCTTTCTTTCTTTCTTTCTTTCTTTCTTTCTTTCTTTCTTTCTTTCTTTCTTTCTTTCTTTCTTTCTTTCTTTCTGTCTTTCTTTTTTTCTTTTGTTCTTTCTTTCTTTCTTTCTTTCTTTCTGCTTCAAAGATGTTATGCATTGTTGATATACTTGACTTCCTGTGAGAGACTGTTTATTGATTTTTTCTTCAAGCTGTTTGGAAATGTACCTGTACTCGATCTCTACCAAACAGTCCAGTACATGGTGATGCTTTCAATTTCTGATTTTAAACAAATTATCAAAAGTAAGGAAAATCTTTAACGGGATATATGCATGTTAACAACATCGACGAAAAAGGTGACCTTGAATCATTTTGAATTTCACAGTACCACTTTACTTGGTGCATGAGTGTAAAGTCAGCTCAGGAGAGGACTGTCACAGTGCTCTTGTTTTGTTTTTTGTACTCCTCCTACCAAAATTCTGAGTTTTTATTTAAATTTCCCACTATTTCTTCGGTATTTTTTTTGGGGGGGGGGGATTTAGAATTAGCAGCACATATTACTAATTGACCAGTTTCAAGCTACAACGGATAGTCATTTTACACTTGGAAGTTTATTTCGTAGATAGAGAGGTTTGAGCTTCTGTTTTCACGAGAAAAAACGGGTAATTGCAGAATCATAACACTGATAGATTTTAAGCTTTTCACACAAAAGCTGGTGGTTAGCAAGGTCGAATGCTTTTTGCAAATCTATGAAGACCGCACAAGGGATTCCACCTGTATTCATAGCTCTCGAGTAAATATTTGCTATATTGCACAAGGCTACTATACATAAATGGAGGCTTCGAAAGCATGATTGCCTGTTTGAAACCACCAACTATTTGGCCATTGGGATGTGTATTTATTTGGTGTTATTGTACTTTTGATCATAACGATTGTACTGTTATGGGTCTGAAGGTACGGGTATCGCAAAGTGAGCCAGTCTTGTATATAGGAGTAACACCCGTCGTCTTTACTTGCAGACATCTGGTAGTATGTCCACGGTTATGTTTAAGAACTTATGTCTGCTTATCAGTGATCTCTGTGCGGACTGTTTTTTTCTGTATATAACACTGTACATTTACTCTTAGAAAGCATGCAAACCAAAAAGTCATGCTGTGGCACTTTGGTAATGTTTCTTGGAAGCTGTGTTTGCACAGCAATTGTAAGAGTGAAGATAAGCAATCGCCTTCTTTTGAATTTTCAATTAAATTTGTACATTAACATACCGCAAATAAAAAGAACGTCTCAAGGTTAAGTATTAGTTTGTTTTTCATTACACACAGATGTGTGAATTCAAAAACATCGGAGACAAGCTTTTCTGATTCACCGCATAAGCTTAAGTCTTCTGCAGATTTGTGATCCCTTTTTCAAATTTGAATGAGCTCCATAATTATTTGTGGCAGATTATGATGATCATTTGTGTAACTGTTATGAACATTGACACCCACAAACATTGTAAAATTGTCATTTTTAAGATTTTCAATTTGTTTGGTTTTAGAAAATGTATACTTCATCTAATTTTATATTTGAATCATGGGTTTTATGAAACAATTTTTGACAGTCACTGCTAACCTAAAGCATAATATATATATATATATATATATATATATATATATATATATATATATATATATATATATATATATATATATATATATATATTATGCAATTGTTCAGCAAATACATCTGCTACGAGTTTAAGGATCTTGATACTCATATGGTCAATGCCAGTTGCTTTTGATTAGCTAATACTTTCCAGATCTTATAAAAAAGTTAGTTTTCATCAGAGGATTTGGAAGGGTCAATACATTGTTGCAAGTGTTGCTAAAGTTTGGTTAAAACTAGTGGCGATGTACTTACGCATGAATATTTGGAGGCAATGTTTATGAAGAATTTGCTAAAAGAGGGTGCAATATCACCTTTCTCTACAAGTATTACCCTGCTTTCTGTTAAACTGAGTTGTCTGGGGGTTTTTTTTGGGGGGGGGGGTGTTTTTTGTTTGGGAGCAAAATCCCATATGTACTTTCAAAATTGAATTGGGTTTCTATTTCCATTTTCTATCATTATCTTGAAATGCCATTCTTTTTCATTCGCCTCATCTCTCAATCATTCGTATTACTGTCCCTTTCATTAAGAATTTATTTTTTGCTGGCATGGCAGTTAAAATTTATAATTCATTCATTTTGGCTGTACTACATGTGATCCTTTAACCCACTTTTCCTTCCATGGGACATGTAGATATTAAACTTTGTTTTCGAAATGAAGCGATCGTTTACTAATGAAGGGTCATTGGGATCGTCAAACAAGTCTGATATAGACCCCTGTATTCTTCTTAAGTCTTTTTTATATTTGGTCTCGTCAGAGTTCTTGTATGACATATAACGTTTGATTGTATGTTCGCCCTTCAAAGCAAAGTTACATTTGCGCACAAGGAAAGTCAGGAATGGATCACTTATTGCTATTATGGGATCATCTATACATCTTATGTATTCAACACTTGTTACATACAAATTGCCTAATTGTCACCCTGTTTTGTTGAATAAATTCATTTGATTCTTATTTAATAAGGTTTGAGTGACAATACGCATTCTTGTCGGACTATTTACAGGTTGAACTGACCAATAAAACCATACCAATCAGAATTAAATCGCTCTGTGTGTTTTAGGTCCATGCTAAAGTTCCCACGTATAATCATCTCTTTGTTTTTAATGTAAACATATTCTAAAGATTGTTATTTATGAATATGGATCATGTTTTCTGCACTATTTTTAAACACTTTCTATCCACCATGGTACGTGATGGTACTGTGGGCGATAATTTAATGACAGGAGAAAGGCTTGTGAATTTTAGTTTTGATCTCTATCCAAGCAGTCTCGATAATACTGTCATTTCAAGATTTGCCCACTGTAAAACGGGGCTAGTACTTTTACAATAGACCATCACACCTCTATCTGCTTGTCATATGAATGATCTCGGGAAACAGTTTTCTATCCCAGAATTGTTATTTGGTGGTCACTGTATATGCTATTTAACCATTTTTTCAGACTTACATGGAGATCACAAGCTAAGTATGGTATGGGATTTAAGTTTGGTCCATATGTTAATCTATTCCCACTCTAAATGAGCATGCTTCTATTCCCCTACACTTGTGCAGGAAAGCTGACTTTATACCGATTTTCCAGTGTATCCGGTTAGTATTTCACGATTACAGGTGGCTGTGCTGCAACGAATGTCAGTGAATCTGTCTTTGTTCCCAACTATTATTGAAACATGTTCTGGGAAGAACCAATGACCTTGTGTGATGTGCCATTGATGTTTGTATTTGGATATCTGACATAGTATAGTTTGTTTTGGTTAGCATCAGTAAATTTACCATTGTTTCTGCCTGGTGAGTGTTGCAGGCACTTTCTGTTGGCATTGTCCATTTACAAGCTGTACAAGCTGACAACAACGCCACATGTGAGCTGTGACATAGAGCCTGATACCTAACCATAAATATACTTCACAATGCATCATTGAGGACAAAGCAAGATCTCAAGGCTTATTTGCACATTGTAAATACATAACACTACTGTATGCATTATATATATATATATATATATATATATATATATATATATATATATATATGTGTGTGTATATATATATATATATATGTATATATAAACTACTCAAAACTTATAACTCTCCACCTTTTTAACTGGAAATAAAGTACCCACTTTAAATAAAATGTTTAAAAAGACAATGTATTTGTAAATTGCAAGTACCCTAGCACATAATCCATGAGTATTCACTTGATTTCAGATTCATGCTTGGCTACACATGCACATATTCCAAAACAAAGCTGAAAAATGACTTTGCAAAGAAGTGTTTGTAGTGCATTACGTGTGTGGTTTCCCTGTCCCCATTTTAGCTCTTCCTAACATTGTTTTCTTTCACTTTACAATGACACGAGTGGATGATTTGGACAAAAAAAAGGGACAGTTACGAGTATAAATTGTGACAGAGCTTGAGATCAGGTATGGGTTCTCCATCAGCTTACAAAACTGCTGGATGAAACATGCCAAGACTCTCAACTGTAGACCAGGCTAGAGCTGTTGGCTGAATTGGGGCTGGAGAAAGCTGTCGTTCTGTGGCAAGGGCCCTTGGTGTAAACCATCGCATCATAAATGACCTGTGGCAGAAATTTCAATGCACTAATGACGTAGCCAACTTGCAAAGGCAGGCAAGATCAAAAGTGATTACCAGGCGCCAAGACCAGTTTATCGTCACAACAGCTCTTAGGTCTCGAACAACTACAAGCACTGATATTCGAGACATGCTCCATGCTGCTTATCCACATCAAAGAAGAATATCTGATCAAACCATAAGAAATAGGCTACAACGCCAAGGTCTCAGATCCAGATGCTTGGTCCAGAAGCAGAGCCTGTTGCCTCGACACAGGAAAGTCAGGATGGTTTGGTCAAGAAGTCACCTTTGCAAATCCAGAGCAGAGTGGGCTAATGTCTTGTTTACAGACGAATGTCGTTTCTGTGTTTACAATAAAGACGGGCGAGTGAGGGCTTGGAAAAGAACAGGAGAAAGACATGCTGAATGCTGCGTCAAGCCCACTGTCCCATTCGGAGGAGGCAGCATCATGGTGTGGGGAGGCATATCAGCAGACGGAAAGACAGAGCTGGTGTTCATTGATGGAACCCTGAATTCCAGGAGGTACATTACTGACATCCTACAACCTCACGTTATCCAGTATGCTGGTGCCATCGGGGACAAGGTTGTGCTAATGCAAGACAACGCCAGACCACATGTGTCCCATGATGTCCAGGGCTTCCTTGCTAATGAGGGTGTTGAGGTGATGGAGTGAGCAGCCTGTTCTCCGGATCTGAATACGATAGAGCATGTCTGGAGTCAGCTGAAGCAGAAGGTATACCCTCAGATGAACGCTGCTTCAACTATTGATGATCTGCGCCATTTAGTTCAGCAGGAATGGGACACTTTGCCTCTGGCTTACCTTCGTAAGCTTGTATGCAGCATGAGGAGAAGGTGCCAACAGTGCCATAGCAACCAAGGTGGTTACACAGAATATTGATTTTACCATGGTTCATCAAGCATACTGTGATGCGTTGATGATCAAATCATTGAGACAAGTCTTCTGTGATAAACAAAAAACTTGATTACCCACTTCAGGTTTCATTGAATCTAATGTTGCGAACTTCAAATTTTGACTTTCACTTAAAACCAGTCATGTGCAGTGAAGCATGGACTCCTTAAGATGGTCATTTTTCTGTTAATGCTGTACCAAGAGTATGAAGATAAAATATATGATACTGAAATTCCAAAATATTTGTTCATTATTTAATTATATACAAGTAAATAAGTGGAGAGTTATAAGTTTTGAGTAGTTTATATATATATATATATATATATATATATATATTGAATGGTGGTAAGTCATCAATAAAAGTGATGCTGGTTAAATAAACTGAATTGATGCTGTTGGCACTTGAAATGTAAAGCCATTGCTCAGACAATTTTCTGCTGAGGAGTCATCTACTGTTGAGGGTTGCATCAAGGTTTGCTGTCAGTCCGAAATTGCTGCTTTAAATATATCAAGATGATTTGTGATGTCCAAACTTTATATCATTATAACCAACAGTCGCCTTTTTTGAGTGACTGCTCATCTCAAATTAGGAGTGAAATATGTTACTCGCACTGATATTGAAAGCCAATTACGATGTTTTGGTAATGCTTGCATCTCTCCTTTTTGCTATATTTGAGTTTGTAGTCGCTGTTGGGGTGGAATTTATGAACATGGGTTATGTTTTTCTGAACTATTGGGTCTGTTAGTCCCATCTGTATAATTTATGTGTCCTTCGTTTATACTCTTACAGTCCTTTTCGTTCTAGCAACCCTTAGCTCCGTACACCTGCCAGTCAGCTCAGATTACAGTCTTCTGTGCATTGTTGTCCATTGTCTGTTCATACTTACCTTTTCCATTAATTTTCTGAAACCATTAGTCTGATCTCATTTAAACATTCTGAGCATCTACTTGGGTTGGTTTCAACCAAGTGTTTCAAATGGTCACAGTCAGCAATGCTTGTAAAATCCATTTCCAACCATTGTTTGTCTCTGCATTTTTCCATTAGGCTCACAGCTTTTTCTGAGAATCTGTTGTATGGGATGCTTTGATTTTATACATGGCTGTTTTGGCAGGTCGGCCTCTAATTTGTTATGAAAGGAGATGATGAAGCAATAATTTTGAACTTTGTTGACTGGAACGTTTATCCCAAATATTCTTTGGAACTACCTGGCCAGATGCTTTTAAATCCAATACAGGCTCATCTGGGGTTATGCTATATAAAATTTGGCCATCTAATAGCACCATGATTTGTTCTACATTTTTGTCTAATTCAGTGTTAAAGCTATTTTCGACTTCTTAAGGATGGCTGCAGAGAATTGTTTGAAATTTGTTTGGAATATAATGTGTCTAAATATAAGATTAGTTTGGGAAACTAAAGGGAATATAATTATCAACAAAGCTATGTGATGTCAAACTTTGATTTGGTTTATAACAATGCAAGCGTTTGACCAGAAATTGGCAGTTACCAGAAATTTGACTCATTGGTTTCAAACATTAACGCTGAGTCAGCAACATAATAAAGCTTATTGTCTCGAAACTATCATTGTGAGGAGAATGTGCATAGTGGGGTTTGTTTTACACTTGCGGTACAAAATGTCCATTGTAACGGTACTTGCAAGAAATCCCTATGTTTGCACAGGTGTCTAACTGTAACTGTATTTTTTAATCACTGGGACTGAAGATAATGCCCCAGTTTGTTTCCACTTCAGTTAAACATTGGCAGGTGGTTGAACTGAGGTGCGTTATCCAGCTAGAAAGGGTATATACTAGTACAGGTGTAAGCCAAATTATTCATATCTGAACTTGTGCTATGCAAATTTAGTAATAATATTCAGTTTGATAGGTATTATTTATTCATATTGAAACTCAACATTTATAAGCAAGTTTCACTTATTTAGCTAATTAACATTTGACACATTCACATTTATTCATCATCATGTGGGTTCTTTCTGAATGTTTAGCTGAGAAAAGGAGCGACTACTCAGAGAGACATGTATGGGTACAGGCTCCAAAACATGTGCTGAGTAGTTGCCGGCTGAAGACCCTTTACTATATTTGGGGTAAAGCAGGCTATGTAAAAATTCTACAGAGGAACGTGGACAATATTTGTAATAGTACTATCATATTTATATAGGTTGGGTAGTAACAGGTTTGCTTTCGCAGAGTAAAGACTTTGAGCTGTGGAATAGAATAATGACAACTGGTAAATGGTTGTAGACGATAGGACTAGAGTATAGTTTAGCAAATGTGTTGTGATATTATCAAACCGGTTGGATGTGTGGACCTTGAAACTTACATATTGACTTATATCTTGTTAAACGTGGCTCTTAGGCCCAAATAATTACCACTTATATAAAAACCCACCAGTACTTTTGGACATGTATCCACTCCCGGGGCAACCTTCTCTACTAAGTTCCATCTTTGACTCAACCAGGCTCTTGACTGCTGTGCCCAGTGATGCTGCTTAATTCATAACTTGTGTGTGTGCGTGTGTGTGTGTGTGTGTGTGTGTGTGTGTGTGTGTGTGTGTGATACAATGTCCCTTTTCGGGCGCCCACCGCCGCCAACAACTGGTAATTTCCAGCTGCTGCATTTACACTTTTAGGTAATGGTCACACTGGGGAAGTCCCATTATTATTTTACACCACATTAATTCTACAAATGAACCTTCCGTTAACACTAATGACACATGTATTTTGGATACTACTTCTTCAAATTTTCCATGGCAACCAGCAAAATTGCCATGCCAACCAGCTCTGTGTACTACTACTTGCAATATCATTGAACGCACACATTGCTGAGCCACTGTGTATACTGGTGCCAGTGTACATACCTTGATAATATTCCTTGATAACATTCATTTGAGATGGAAGTATACATTTTTTCCACTATCAAGGCTTATTCTGCCTTTTTGGTAGCCATAATTTTGAAAATAGTCCCTTGCATCCCGAGGTGACATATTTTATTGGCAATCAGCACGGGCATAATTACCCCCATGGAACCTCAAGGTATCGTGTCTCATTTGGGATTGTAACTGATGATGATAACTGCTTCCGATACTACCGAGCAGTCATGGGCCGATTAAAGTAAAAATAGTAAGTCGTGTTTTGAAAGTACTATAACGACCATTGCCCAAATAACTAGGAGACCAGAGACACCTGGAACCTAGAGAAATATTACGATAATGATCCAAGAAAAACCGGGGTTATGCCGTTCTACTAAACAACCGTGGCTATGCAGCTACGCTGTTTCCTCGACCCAAGGTAACCGTCCAGACAAGTTGAAATAAAATGCTGTGTTTGAGTTGACTTTCCTGCAATTACGGTACATTACATGATGACTGCTTTCTAAATAAAATCTCTCAGGCGGGGCTATGGCTATGCTGTTTCCCCAAACAAACATTGCCATGCAGCCATGCTGTTTCCCCAGGCCAAGTTAAGCTCCAAACAAGTTGAAATAAAACTCTGTGTTTGAGTTGAGTTCACTGCAAAATAACGGCACATGACGGCCACTTTCTCAATAAAATCTTTCAACCGGGTTTGAAGCTATGCTGTTACAACAAACAACTGTGGATGTGCAATTATGGTCTTTCCCCGGCCCAAGAAAACCCTCCACTCGAGACAAGTTCAAATAAAATACTGTATTTGAGTTGGCTTCACTGCAAAATAACCGCCACTTTCTCCATAAAATCTTTCAGGCACTGTTGATCAATTTTCATTAGGGAAAGGCGGCTTCAAACTTTTTGTTTATTTTATTTCATTATTTTTCCTTTTCATTTTATGTGCCAGAAAATTTATTTAGGGTCGGGACTCGGGCCTTTTCAGTGGAGTCGGTTGTTTTTTCAAAACCGCACATATATTTTTGTAAGGCGCAAGGTAACTTGGATAATTGTTGAAACATGCTGAAAATTGATGTTCTTCACCATTTTACACATTGCATCCTTTGATGTCAGTTTAATTTATTACCTCAGCACAGCCGAAGACACTTGTTATTTATAAGATAATTCATTAGGCCATAGAGCCACCATTACAAATAAATAAGCCAATATGTTAGTTGGACATTTCAGGAGCACTCAATGCAAAAATTAATAAACTGAAACGAAGCCCCATAGGTACTTTCCAATTCAACAGTAACTATCAGTCTAGGATCAGCTACTACTTAGAGAAATGTCACATCTGCATCAGCAAAAATTGCTTAAATTCTACTAAACACTATAAATGCATAACCTGTCAGGGGATGGATTATTATTGCCATTTTAATTCAGATTATGCTGAAATTTAGTGGAAACATACCTTTTGGAAAAATGAAATGTTAAACAAACTTGTTCAACAGGCGATGATGCTCCAGATTCTTGTCTTTTAAAGAATTGTTATATTTGGATTTTTATTGGTTCATGCATACATTCCTATCGAACACTCGGGGGGGGGGGGGTGCCAAGGTAATTTACATTTTACTTCTCCAAGCCCGTCAGCCATATTCACTTTTCATGTGGCAGGATCTTTGCTCATTTCTTGATAAATTTTTAAAAAGACCTCCTCGAAAGTGCTACAACAATTGCTTTGCAACTGAACAGATACACTTGTTAAGATGCCTCGACCTTGATTTATTTAACAGACGAGCTGTGAGGTTTTCTCTATATTCCTGCAAATTGTTTTATGTTTTGGCTTTTTCCAAATTCCTGCCCGTGTGAAAACACGTTTCTTTAAAGCGTTAGTAGCCAATCTAGTTTTGGCTTAGTTCAATTATATTGTCCATTTGATAAGCATATTTCATTCATTCACAGTTTTCTGACTGAACTTTGATGGCGACCATAACAAATATGCTATGTGTATATATATATATATATACATATATATATATATATATATATATATATATATATATATATATATATATATATATATATATATATATATATATATATATATATATATATATATAACTATTAATCAGTTACAGGAGCAGCGATGGGGTTTCTTCTGGTGTTCTCATCTTTGATCTGAAGTGACCTTGAAAGCTTATATGGAGCTTAATGGCCTTAAAGGTCAACATTTGCATCTATTTTTGTCACAAAAGTGCCATCAATCATAAAAGATCTCATATCTTTAATCGGATTCACCCTGACTCATGAATGTAACACTTGTTTTTGATTTACTATGTACCCAAACCACGTGTTTGTTTGCCAAAACTTTTGCGTGGTTGTTGTGTCAAATATAGCTGTTTTGAATCCTGTATCCTATATACTGGGTTAATTTTAATGTTGGCAGGGATGCACTGTGAGTTGACAAATATAAAATATATTCCAGGTGGACAACGTTAACCTGATTACCAAGGTCACAGAGCAATTTTGTATTTCATTTTTGTAAAACTCCCATTCATGTTGAGCTGAAACTTTGTAGAAATATCCCCGTGACAGGGCCAAGCAGGGTTATGAAATGTTGCGATATACTCCAGATTTTCAACCAATTATTACTTTTGGTTGCTTGCCATTATATATTATGCAGGAATTCCTGTTAATAACTATTTTTTTCAGTCATCATCCTGCTACCAATTTACATTTCTTTTTCTCCTGAAAAAATACTGGCTCCAGTTAGCTTAACCCTGACCCACGCTTGGTAACGAAAGGTAGGTCTGCTGAGCCCAGGGTGTTCCCACGTTTTGGGGTGGTTTGGCTTAAATGAATGTAAACAATACCTAAATGTGGTGTGCAGTAGCTGGTCTAACTAGAGGAAATTTTTGGCACTCATTCTTGTCTCTTAGACTCTGCTTGACAGGGCATGTTTCTCCAAATATCAGTTTTAATACTGGCACACTTCTTGGTCCGGAATGGCTCATAAATTCTGTATCTATTGACTACTTGCGAACTATTCCCTTGTATCTGCTTTGGACCTACTCACCGCTTATTACTTAGGCTAAATTACGGACTGGTACATTTTTCATCTCCTTTACTGTGCCAGACATACACTTTTCGTAACAATGACTATGTTCTAGTGTGTTTTCAGTTTCCCTGTGAAAACTCAACGTCATATGGGAATGCAACGAAAGTATAATGGTATCTGTGCGCAGCCCCAAGGATGAAATTTATACCCGCTACAAAAAGAGATTCTTTCTGCTAGAACTGTACGATCTTTCTAAGAAATTATGATTTTTCTCTTAAGATATTGTTTCTTCAAAATTGCGAAATCTGAGGATTTAAATATCCATAATTTAGAAACCTAGTCTTTTTGTCGTGCTGGTCAGATAAATTGACGTCACGCGATTCTTTAAACATGCAGCTGCATCAACCACAACGAGGATGCCTTTTGCAGCAAAGAGTTTTAACAGAACATACAGCACACATGAAATTTGTTAGAACAAATTTCTACGTCGAAGAAAACCATGAAGGGCATAATGGTATCAAAATCACTTCAGTTGTTGCAGTAAAGTTTACCCAGACCACCACCCAGCTGGATTTTCTGCGTATGTTTTTTTTTTTTTTTTTTGTTTTTGTTTTTTTTTTTGTTTTTTTGTATGTATTTATTTTTTGTTGTATTTCTTTATTTAATTTTTTTTGGGGGGGGAGGTGTATTTATCTTTTTGTTGATTTCATTTTGATTTGTTTTTGTATTGTCATTCATTCATATAATTATTTTTGAATGATACCAATTAATCATTTGTCACGAATTAAGTAGCTGTAGTAGATACGATTGTTGGCTAACATAGTTGTCCAGGAAAATCCTGACATGGATTTATGAAATGTTTATAATAATGGACGTGAAGCTTTCAGTCTGCATGAAAACGAACCAGCCTCTGTGCTGGTATCTTACCCCTTGACATTTGACACTGACGCAGAAGCATTACTGTACAACTGATAAGCTGACGTTGACGGAATTTACAAATGTGGAAACATAACATAACTGAAGCTGACGTATTTTATAAATGTAGAGACATTATATGTCTGGCAGAGTGACACTGGCGTATTTGACGAATGTAGAATCAGTATATTACTGATAAACTGATGTTGTACTTGATTAACCCAGAAAAAATACAAACTTACTGATAAACGAAGAATCTCCTGAGTGCATGAGTTTTGAAAATACTGCATCACATACACGTAACCTTTTCGCGTCATTCCCGTCTAGGGGAACTGAGCGTTAAAGTGTCAAATGCAAAGGAATACATGTAAAAGGTATGGGAGAGTTGTCCATTTGTGTTGGTAATAGGTACAGTGAAAAGAGTATGGGTTTTATTCTAAGAAAGAATATAATGAACACTAGATATGGTGACGTCTACGTCTTCAGACTAATGCACATAAAGCTGCAACACAGCTTTGAGGTACTGCTATAAACGCACTATCACTTCACTTATATTTTCATCAGTTCTCTTGATCTATGTAGAATGTTTTCTGAACTACACTATCAGCTTTCCTTGGCTTCTGGCGGGCAGAGGGGTGGTCCATCGCCCAAGAACATATCGTATAATGTGATGCTTTCATATACAGCTGGGATAAAAGGTGCCATATCCCGTGTGTTTTACATTATGAACCTATTATGAAGATGTGTGGGGGTGGGGGTTTTGGTGGGGGGTAGTTTACTTAATTATAACATATTGCTTTTCATATCTCTTTTGGGAAGAAATGGTGGTCTTTGAAAGGAAATTTTTGTTGTTGTTGTTGTTGTTGGGAGGTTGCATGTATCAATACGCCCCCACCCCACCCCCACCCCCCACACACGCTCCTGTAAGCAAGCTTGGATCTGCCTTGGCATGCTGCTTGTCAGCTTGGTGATCTAAGCCTGGAAAATTAGATTTATTGGTCTGTGAGCCCCTATGCCATTTGGTCCAGGGAAGCTGTGGGTTCTTCATACTCATCCGTAATTTGACGGCCAAGCACATCCCAAAAATGCTGTGTAGGACTGAGAGAGATTTGAATGGCAGAGCGGTATGCCCTCAATATGGCCAACAGACAGTGCCTTGGTAATGCTAGACTGTGATGCTGTGATGTTGCAGGCCTGGCGCCACTGCTGACTGTACATTTCAATGGAAATAAACATGTGCCTCTTCACATACTGGATGAAAGAACAGTCATCCTTCCCACCTGGCAGTCTTGGGCGCCCAGATCCAACCTTCCTCTTGCATCCTCTGGTTTCCTAGGAACAGACCCACCACCTGTTTATCAATGGCTTGGAGTACCCCACAATCCTGGCAAACTCCCGCTGGGAAAGGCTAATATCCAATATCCTGGTGATTTTGCTCCTGGCAAATGAAGACAGTTGCAAGTCTCCCGCACCCCCCAGAATAGTAAATTCACACTGATCCCAGTAGTGCAATAAACTGCTTTTAAAGCCTATAGGTACCCCAATACAAGACACTCTTTGCGCATCTCTCTGGCTCTTCTCTTGTTTTCAGGACATGTTTTTAGTGTGTGACTGCTCAGGGATACCCTGTTGATGTTACATCATGTACCATGCTACACCCATATTTTCCATATGAAGGCACATTTAGAGCGGCCCATGTTACACCAATGGGGGGGGGGGCATCTGTTTTTCGCAGCAGTATATATGTCACTTTGTGTGCTCAAGCCCAACATAAATGGATAAACATAGGAATGGTTAATGTTTTCCCAGGAAATAAATTGTTTTGGTGTCCATATGCAAAGTTCGCTCTGAAATTTTTTAATTGGTCAAATTATATGTTTCGGTGTCATGCTCTATTATGCAATGTCGTAAACTAAGTCAAAGTACAAAGCGCAGCAGGGTCTAAGGAATAATTGTTCTAGTTATTGAGCATAGTGATATATCATCAAATCTGCTCCAATGATGTTTACTTAAATTTCGCTTGGGAACAACCTTAATAACTACGAGTAAACAGCTTTACCATAAAGACTCCTGGGGCTTACCATCTAGTTAACACTGAAACTGTCGAAAATACAGTACACACACGTTTGCTACAGGATTGGGTTTCATCTTATATTTTGCAGCAAAAACATTGAAGTAAATCCCTCAAGTTGACAGACAAAATAAAGGAATGATTAAATCCCTTTGCTGTGGTCGACCGCTACGAGCAGAAAAGTGTCGAAGTTGAGATTGGTTGTAATAAGAGTTTCTTGGCACTCATCAAACAGGTGTGTGTGTCCTGCATATAATGTGCAATTCGTGATTTTCGTTTGCAATTTACCTACTATGCAAATGTACCTTTCACTGTTTGGCTCGTCTTCGAATTTTATCAGTTGTCCTTTGCCAGAATACCATGACTTGCCAGCTATAAGTCAGCTACATACATGGAAACACTAAAGACAGCCTTCCTGCCCAAGCTAGTTGGTTCTTTACCAATTAGGAAGCCATTATTTTTTATATACACTATATAAATTCTTACCACGTATATAAAAACCCTCCAGTACTTATGGACCTGTATCCATTATCAGGGCAACCTTCTCCACTAAACGTCGCCTCTGATGCAGTGGGGTGCTTGGCACTCGGTCTATTGCTGACTCTGGTTTCAATGCCTCAGGGCGACTTCAAAAATCTGATAAAAAAAAAGTGTTCTGGGGCCTACAACTGGTTGCTGTTTATCGTTGTATTTACATTTTCAGTTAATGCTGACTCTGGAAGAGTCCCATTATATATTGTATGTTACATTCATTTGACAAATTAATCTTCCTTTAACACTAACCAGACATATATTTTGGATGCTAACTCTTCAAAATATCCAATCGACTTGGCTGCCATTATGAAAATCGCAATTCTGCACCCAATGCCAATCTTTCTAAATGAGCATTGGGACGATCTTCCCGATTGGGGGTGGGAAGAGGGTTGTTATATGTAAGACCCAAAGTATATATTTTGCAAATATATCAGAGCATCAAAAATGGTATGAAAAATGCCGTGGCCATGGTTCACTTTGATATTCAAATCAAATGTATTTTTTGAGACTGTCCCACAGTCATCCCATTAATTGCACCATGTTCAAAATTGTGCTTGCCACCACATGGCATTGTGCCACATTTTGATATGTATCTAATGATGATAACTGCTCCAGACCCAACCAAGCGGGTAGATAAAAGTTAAGATAGTAAGCCATATTTTAAAGGTCCTTTAACAACTGTTGCCCTAGTAACCTCAGAGAACGAACACCTGGAAGCGTGATGAAAACATGTGGCCGCAGTTCACTGTGATTTACCTTTCCCACAGTGCATTGTACCATGTTTATACATGGCGCTCACTGTGTATGCATGCATGCCATGTTGGTATGATAATGCATTTGGTTTTATGACTGACGGATGATAACTGTTTCAGAGACAACCAAGAGGGCAGATTACGATTAAGACAGTCAGTCAACTTTTAAAAATACATTGACGACTGTTTTCACTGGTAACTCAGGGAACAGACACCTGGAACCTAGCGATACTAGATGCCGATACTGCACTATCTTGGCTGTATGCAGCATCTATGCTTTTCCCCAGCCTAAGTTGGCCATCCTGACAAGTTGAAATAGTATGCTGTGTTTTATTTGACTTTACTGCAATATAACGGCACGTTGGCCAGCTTCTCTGTTTACTTGCTACTTGGTTACGTTTGATTAGAATGACCGCTTTTTGTACAGATGGTCATTTACGGGGGTGATTTTGCTGGTGGTTGGTCACGTGTTGCAGGTGGTCTAGGGCTGCCCGACTGAAGCACTGGAGCAAAATTTTGCATTACAGTTCTTGAAAAATACTTTAAACTTTATCCAAAATGAGGATTTCTTATGTGAAAAAAATCAATCCAGGGAATCTAAATTTGCTGCTACAGCGATTTCCAGTTGGACACCACTGTGGTCGTTCGCGTCTGGTCATTTAACATTGCCAAAGCACCTGTGCCAAGGAGAACTGGTCGTTTTGACCAGGTGGGAACTTGAGTTGGTAATTACAGGTACTACTGTACCGTGATTATACCATCTGGAACCTGCTAGGGTATATCCAATAAAGAAAGTGAGTGTAAGAGCATTTTCAAAACTAAGGTGAAATCATTTTTGATACATGACTGTCATGATGGGAGCACTGGAGTGGGGGCGCTTTATATATTTATAATTTGAGTATCTTAGTGTTATAAAAATTATGCCTTTAGTGCTTATTTTTATTTATTTATTTATTTATTTATTTATTTATTTATTTATTTATTTGTTTGTTTGTTTGTTTGTTTGTTTGTTTGTTTGTTAGTGTGTTGTTTGTTCGTTCATCCATTCATTCACCCATCCATCTATCTATCTATCTATCTATCTATTTATTTATTTATTTATTTATCCGTCTTTTAGTTCACAAATGATTAAAGCACTTCAGCTACAAATCTGTGCTAAGCAACTAAATATTTTTCTGATTATATGTTTGCTATTTTTTATGTTGTGATCCATCATGGAAATAAGCCAAGGCAAGATTCCCTAGGCATTGGGTGCTCCCATTTCATTCGTCATAATTTGGTGTGCTTCCGGCAATTATATTGCACACTGCTGGTAAATGTGTGAATAAAATATTACCAATCAATATTCAGTGATAAATGTTAAGTACATTTAGGCCTAGTTAATATCGTTATTATGTTTATTTACTCTTGCTTTTGTAAGGAAAATACACAAGTACTTAAGTGCAGGATAATTTATCTGTTCATTTTCCCCGAATTAATAAACATATTATGTGACCAAAAATTCACTTAAGCGTTACATGTATTAATACAAAAATGGTCTCATCTTAATTGATAACATGGCGATATTTTTTTTCATTCTAATTTATTTTTTTTACTATTTTTTGCTAATTTCCATCATATTTTTGTACAATCTGATTTAAATAACCAAATCAGTACAATAATGACTAACAGGTTATCATTTCGTCAACCATGTCAAGGCAAGATTTCCACTCGACTCCCTAGAAAGCACTGTACCTCTTTTGACGTCAATTTAATTTGTTATCTGGGCACTGCTGCAGGCATTTGTTTGCCTTTAAATACTTGCCGTAGAAGTTTCCGCCAAATATAATGCACTGAGACTCCATAAAACAATATTGATTGGCTGCACCCATTTTAATTGCTTTGAAAAAGCATCGTAACGCTCAGCAGGTTAAAGACCTTCTGGCCATAAGGTTCAGTTTCCCGGGTGGAGAATAAGCTCGTTCTGGATTTTGGATACCTGAATGCCCTGAACCATTTCCCTAGTAAAGTATAAATTAAACTGGCTCAGTGACACACTGAGGACTTCACACCATAACCACATACTTTTTTTGGGGGGGGGGGGGCGGGGGGGGGGGGGTCCACGGCACTTTTTTTTTTTTTTTTTTTTTCATTGTATTTTTGTTTTCGTTTTTGGTTTGCTTGATTGTTTGTTTGTTTCGCAAACAAATTTGGAATTCTTTCAAAGGATGGGGTTGCCTGCATGCCAAATTGATCACACAACATACATGTAATGAGCTATTCTTTCTTTATCCTGCTCAGTGGTCTTGTCCTGGAATGAATCAGATCTGGAGGAAAGTGAACATGTAGTTTCACATAGGGATGTGTGCTTCATTGTATGGGGAAATTCATTCATGTGTTAGGTTTTATTAAGGAAATGGTGGATTTGAAAAAAAAACATGCTTGGTAGTGGATAAAGAAGGGTGAGTGAATGTAGCCTGTAAAATGATCTACTAACTATTTCAGGGTATGTGTATATTCAGGAAACATTTCTCTTCTGATTCATTCTGCTGAATTAAAAATGCATATCCCGACAATTTTTCAGTAGTAATGCAAAAGGAATCAATGAATTGAAAGAAAGAAAGAAAGAGAGAGAGAGAGAGGGAGAGAGAAAGAAAGAAAGAAAGAAAGAAAGAAAGAAAGAAAGAAGAAAGAAAGAAAGAAAGAAAGAAGTTTGTTGCACATACAAAATTATGTATCATTATATATACATGTAAATTGTATGGCCAATTTTGCAAAACACTGACCTGTCATATTTTTGTGGTGAATGGGTATCAAAAGAATAAGGGATTCATAAGTCACCTTTGACAGAAATCATGAATAAAAAAGAAAATCCCACCAAAAAGGAGAGAGACAAGAAAAAGTCTATGCTGTAGACACTTCTCCCCACTTATAGTGTGGTCATTGTGTGAATTGCAGTCATCAATGTTTCATCGCACCACTTTACTGGGGACATGGTTCAGGGCACTGAGGTATCCAACATCCAGGCAAAGCTCATTTTCCACCGGGAAATTGAGCCTGTGGCTGGAGGGTCTTTAAGATCATATCGTTACGACTTTTAAACAAATTTGACACACATTGTGATCAAATTGTATGTTTGGATTCAAAGCCACTTGAGCGCTACATATAAATAACCCGATAATAAATATCGAATATAAAAACTGGAAAGCTTCTTGATATAACGTACAAAGCTAAAGCAGCTATCAGGTTCTAAATAGACTGTTTCAAAATATTGCACAGATACTGTACGAAAACTAGTATTTAATTCTGCATTTTTTTTCTGTCACAGTATGCCGAAAATACGCTGTTCACTCCCGCAGTGACATGTGAAACCATCTTCATATAGTCGTGTGTATTCCTCCCTTATCTTTATCCCTTGCATGGATCTATAAAAAGAGATTGTTTCGAAAAACTAGAGCTCTTTAGGTGTGAAGAAACAAATGCTCCCTAAACATAGCCATTGACACGTTCGCGTCGCCACTTAGCAGTTTTCACACAATATTTTTAAATCCATGCTATAAATGCGCGAGGAAACAATGTCACAGAAGTCTTTAAGTTTGCTGCAATATGCTAAAAGGCATTCTTATATAGCTGCCAAAGGTAAACCTGATATCAGGTTATAAATAAGATGTTTTAAAATATTGCACAGTTACTGTATGAAAACTAGTATAGATCTATAAAAAGAGGCTGTTTTAAAAACTTATGGCTCTTTAGGTGTGAAGAAACAAATATACTCTAAACATAGCCGTCTACTTTGAACACGTTAGTCTCGCCACTTCGCAACTTTCACTCAATATTTATCTAAATACATACTTTACGCATGAGGAAACAATGTCACAAGCAATGTCACCAACACATCTTGCGTTGTATGACAATTTTGTTGCCATTAAAAGGCCTTTTTCCTCAATTTATTCATACACTTTAATCCAAGCCAGGTTAAATATAAATCTGCCAGTTACGGAGAAGCAGTTGCTACCCATTCGAATGCCTTTTATTTGTTAAAAAACTAATGGTCCGCATTGAACTACAGTATTATCCAAAAGAAATTTTATAGCATCTATCAGAGTTTCAACACTGTAAGCTTTAACATTACTTTTTGAATATTTATTGTGTGACCAATATGCTTTCTTTGTATCTGAATTAATATTTGTGTATGGTTTACCATTATTTTTAAACATTTTGCTTTTTAATTCTGAAAAAAAAAGAACTTTTGACTTCCTCTATGGGTAGATTGGTGTACAGTGTAGAAAAATATAAAAAAAATGATATTTTTTGCTTTTACATCTTTGATTTTAGGTACAAACTTGTAGGGATTGCTAAAACTCCAAAAACAATTTATTTCACAGTTTCTGGAAATTTCATCGTTATGTGTACCTATCAAATTAGCAGTGGATTGTTTGTGAAATTTATACACTTCATTTCCTCTTATGTCTGAAATATTGTTTATACCAAGTTCATTTTTCAAAACATCCAGATATTTTTTTTTTTTTGCAGATGATCCGAAAATTGTTACCGGCCTTATCAATGTTAGTGACTACAAATTTTTCTTGTAGTTCTTTGACTGCTTTTAAAAGTTTAGGCTATTTTAGATTAACCTTATTTTAATTCTTAATGTGGGATTTGTAACGAATAATTTTATTACTAAAGACTCTTTTCAAATTTGATAACCATTCTTCAAAGCTCTGAAATTCCATGTTTTATTTTTTTGCCCATTTCATACAGTAGGAATCAAATGCATCACATGTATGCAGAAAACTACCGTCTTTGTTCAACTTGGGACATACCCGACATTTTGTACCTTTTTTCATCACTTCTTTCAAACTTGAATTTTGTATTATATCCAGATTGCCTGTAAAAACATGTTTGTAGTATGCATCAACAAAATTGGAACATTTATTGTTAGAAAAACAGTCACAATTTTGATTCGCTGCGATATCCTCAAGAGTAATTGAAGCCAGCAATTTCTTGTAATTCATGATATTTTGTACAATATTGTTGCCATATCTATAGGAAATAATAGGTGGATCTTTTATTTTGCATTTTTTGCGAATCATGTAACGCATAAATTTCAATTTGAAAAGGGACTGAATGGAATTCTGTCACAGTAAAAGAGCATGTCAAAAATGTTTGACGACTACCACATTTCATCAGCATTTGTCAATAAAATAAACCCTCATTTTTAATAAATATCTTGAATGGTTTAGCGTTATCAGAAAATGGCAGTGTTGTAATGTTTTAATCAAGGCCTGAAATACCAGCTTTGTACAAGTGTAATTCCGTTACGCAATTTATCTTTCAAATTTCAAGCATTCCATCATACAATACTATCGTTTGGCAGATATTATATCTTTCTTCATGAACAACAAATGGATTTTTTCTGAATTAGGAAACAATGTAGTTTCAACTGTAGGACGATTTTTGCACGACTTTGAAATATCAAAATTGAGTAGGATGTGTAATTCTGTGACGCTGCAATTCATATGACAATTGTTTTTCTGCCAGTGAGAAAATTAAGCCAAATGGTAATTTAGCAGGTTTTATGTTAATAATTCAGTGTCTCATGGCCTATACCATAGCTACTGTTTGAATTCTGTCAGCCATAGTCATTGTAAATCCCATACTATTTCATTTTTCATATAATAATTCCCTTTGGAAAGAAAAATTGAAAGTGTAATATGGAGTTAAATCTACGAAACAAATTAATGTTTAGGAGCTATCTGGTCAAAAATAAAATGATTAGCCTATATGTTCTTGAGGTCCAGCTGGTTTTGTAATTATT
>OZ026629.1:1430430-1487930 GCA_964020975.1 Hermodice carunculata | reverse complement strand
GCTGTTTTACATTGTTCTTCATCTTGGTTTTTGTAGGTTCTTTTTCGTTTGTATACTTTTTTGTGCAAGGGAACAACTGTCTACATGCCTGAAAGCATAATAGGAAGGGCACACCTCTAATATATGCAAGGGTCCTATATATAAACATGACAATCGGCTTTAGTCACCAATATGCATGCCTGTAGCATATTCCTGAATAGGGTGCAATAGTTTCAGTGTAACTTCCTTCCTAGTGCACTACAATATTGTTTTCTACAGGTCACGGTGGTTTGTTGGTCGGTCACAATAATTTTAGCAGCAGAGTACGGTATTTTCTCATTAGGTTACAGTTTGTGATTTAATTTTAAAAATGACGTGTTAACATTAGTAACTCTCTGTTGTCAATTGACAGTAAGGTAGGTATGGTGTCCGGGTTGCAGTTCTTCTCATTCATATCTGTGAGAATCTCCAATTAAGACTACCTCTATAAAGAGGCTATTCGTATGTGAAGACCACCAACTTACAGACCCTTTTTGTTATACAAAAAGGGGCTGAAAATTGGTTATTTAATTCTTAATCTGTCCACCGGGATTTTTTTTTCATGTCATCGTGCTTTGGAATGAAAGCGTTGAACGAAAGCTAAATACAACATCATCATTTATCAACATACACCTACTGACTTTTGTTGTAGTTGATACCCATGGCAGGCATGTTACCCAGCCCATTTGTTCTCATTCAAGGGGAGTATATCAAGGGGGATTTTCTAAGGTTGGACTTTTGCGTCTAACGGCAGACTTATTCTAGTTGACCTCAATTTTCATGCATCTAAAGGTGTTCGCTTAAAACTTTGGAGCAACTCTGCTCCCGTAAACCGGTGTAAATGTGTACACGTTGAAATGACAAACACATGTCAAAAAGTTATCGCTGTTCTTCAGCGCAAGACTAAATCAACGAAGGGCTTTGAGAAACATGGCTGACTGAGGGCAAGCTGGGGTGATATGCATTTTGCTTTATCTACATTGAAAACGTCCTTTTTTATGTTTGACGCTGCAGAAAAAAAAGATAAGGCAGACGAAACCTGGAAATACCAACATCTGTTGATTGGCGTACAAGGAACAGTGTTGATTCAGACTTTACAAAATAAACTCCAAAGTCACCACTTTCAGCGAGGGGAATCAACAAGGATAAATAGTACCAATTGTAATGTCTCAACACATTCGACATGCCAATTTTTCAAGATATCCTTTTAAAAATTATCGGAATTATCACTCAAGAAACTCTTAAACTCGGCACTTCTTAAATAAAAACTACAGACTATCTGTGCAGATATACGGAAAGGTTTTAATCAAATTCCGTTATCGGCCACTTCGGTGTCACTGGAGTTGTACTGAATACCTACGAAAGATTAAACAAGCCAGGTTACTGTTAATTGCGATGCTAAAAACATCCCACACATTGCAATATTAGTGACGCGCATGGTTACGTGAATACAAAGTAACATACTATTTTTTCGTTGCGCAGGGAGATTACCCCTGTTCGAGCAACCCACCAGAATCATGAACAATTACCGAATGAGGTAACTTTGTCCACTAAACATGGCTTCATTAAATCATTTTTTTTTCATCGACAATCACTGGTTTAATCAGAAACATTCGCATCGGCGGGGGTTACAGAAAAATGTGCTCATGTTATTGGCAATGGTCCAACAGTACCAGATTGGTGGGTTTGCTGTCACTCTGAATTGAAAATGTATTTCAGACGAGCACGAAGGAAGAGCCCTGGTATAGTATATCACATGTCGGTGATATATAAGGTAACAAGCTCAATATCGTAATATTAAACATTTAGATGTTCGTAGATTTACTCACAACGTCATTCTCTTGTTAATGTCAAATCAAGCATGAAATATTAATCGAATGCCTGCTATAAATTATCGCAAAACATATTTAGCTAAGAAATCATTCAAGCTTATACTGTGCAAAAAATATACTATCACCTTTAATGAATTGACAATAACTCCACATGACGTCAGCTAAACTGTAATCACTTTAGGATTAGAGGTCTAATAATGTTCCTTTATGGTGATCGAAACAATAAAATGGTGACAGCTATAAAGCTCAAAATGTAATGTCAACACAGATTGTAGTTTACTTTGCTTTTACGCAAAATGTAAACGTGTTTTGATATTTTCAGTCAATGCAACTTTTACAAATTTGACCTTTTTGAGTTGATGCAAAATGTAAAGGGAAAGTATGGAGCCGCAAGCTGTAACATCGACACACAATGCAAAAATCGGTTATCCTTTACCTGGTTTGCCCATGTAATATGTCTGTATCTTGTTCCTATTAAGGAAAAATAACAGCGTGCAAATTAAAATTCAGCTTGTAAAATTAATTTCTTAAAAGCGTAACCCTTTACATCGGAGGGGAGCACAGTGGGTACGTTATTACCTTCAGAATAACAAACAGGTATGTATGTGTGTATGTATGTATGTATGTATGTATGTATGTATGTATGTATGCTTTTTGCACACTTTGCTCTGTTTGATTTCTACGACTGTCCGAGTTCCACTTCAAAGAATCAGCCCTTTGATACTGTAGTGAGATGGCAGCCTTTCAAACATCAAATTGTTTTAGAAACTAAACAAAGAGAAAGTTGCAAAAACTGAGACCAACTTTTTGTATTTACTTCTTATAGTTTATTTTGTCATAGGAATTTCAAAGTTTGAACATAAAATAAGAAAGATTAATCCATTTCAAACTGAAAAAATCTGGAAAATTATACGTTCGTTTTGCGCAATTACGTTATGAACACAAAACATGTAACACAAATGACAACAAACAAACACAATTCTCAAATTAGTCTTTTTTACCCCAAATATATATACTTTGATGGACTTTGTTTTTTTATTTCAGTCTGTGTTTATGGCCAGTTTTGTGGATACCTCGGCTAAGTAAAAGTATTTCTTGAACATGGTCCAATCTATCCTGACAATGAATTAACAAATTGCCATAAAGTTATAACTTTAAGATACATGGGAATCATAAAAAGATATGGTACTTGTCGAACATAGTTGTCACCTGAGCTTTCAATAAAATTGGCTTCTATTGTCCCGTCATCCACCGCAGTAAACCAATTCAAGACACACACCCCGCAAACAAAAGAAAAAAAATGCAGCCAGTTATAATTATTATTATTTTACCTGTGTGGCACAAGATCTGTTGCAAAATGCAAATCTCTCTCATTTGATGGGTTTTTGACCATGGAACTTTTTCTGTCAGACAAGGTTTAAAATTACGCTAATTTTTAATTTCGAAATAATGATGACCCGATCGAAAATAAAGGTCGTGATTCAATAATTGAATCCATGGTAAGCACAAGGTATACATAATGTTGATTTTAAGTGCCTTCCATTTTCTTGTGAAGGTTTAACAGTTCCTTTGACCCTTAAATTTAACTCGGGTATAATATCCTACATATTCTGACATGCCTGGCGACTTGAATCACTAACAGCACTTTACAGAAATGACAATGCTTTTGAGATGAATAACTATCGTCCGATATCAGTCCTTAATTCTTTGCGTAAAGAATTTGTGAAAACTTGTGCATCCGTTTAAAAACTGTTATTTTTTTTGCTGAAGTACAAACGTGTCTGTGTCTGCATGTCTCAATCGGGTTTTTGAAAATTTCGTTGATGTAAAACCAGCTTAGATAAAGTATTAGGTGTGCAGCATAGCGTTCTCAATGATGAAAATAAGATTGCTATCATGATGACAACTGTCTGATTACAGTCATATTAGATCAGTAAGACGCCTTTGATATTGTCAATAATATGATTTTAGGAAATTACAGCTTCATACATGTTCTTTTTATGTACTGACAGGGTTAGGCCATGGACAGGACAAATCTCATTAAATTTATATCAATGAATTATTATCTAAACTGAGTCCGGAGTGCCTTAGTTTTCTATTTTATGTCCACTTGTTTCTGATTCCCATAATGATGTACCTTTATCAGTTAACAGAGCCCATGTAAATATACATGCAGATGACCCAATCAGCCATATGCATGTTGGGGGTGGGTGGGTGGGTCTGTCTTGGATTCAATCTGTACTCAATGAAGTAGCTGGAGAGCAGGTGGTTGGTTTGCTCAGTATCATATATTTGCGAATGAGGAAAAATATAACATAATGCTTTTACTTTCCAAACTAAGATTGAAGCAAAATACGGTTAACTGTTAAAGTTTTTATTTTTGTTCAAATGACACGCTCATTGAAAATGTTAATGATCATGAAATACTTGGCTTGCAAGTAGACAAACGTTTGACTTTGAAAAAGATGTGGCATTATGTGTAACCCCCTCCCCCCCCCCGCCAAATTTGGAATTTGAAGATAATGCAAAATTATTTACCTTCACCTATGCATAAGCTGCATGTCAATGCATATGTTTTTTCTTATAGTGATTACTGTCGCACAATATGGAGTAATTTCCAGAAAGATATATTGGGCAAAAAATTAAGCGCATGTTAGCTGTGTCTTTCATTTTGAATATATATGGTACACAGAGCTACAATGTTTTGATATCTAAATTGAACTGGATGACTATTGAAGATCTTGAAAAAACAAACTATTTTAAGAAAGCGTTTTTAATTTGTAAGTTTTTGAATGGTTTATTATTCGACTAAATACAATGCATGTTCAAATTTGTGTCCAATGTACATTATGTGAATTTCTGAGATCTGTTGATCCTTGTCTTCTATCTTACAAAACCAAAATTAAAATGAATGCAGTATTTATGTGCTTAATCTGGGTCCATCATATGAAACACTTTGCCAAAGAAGATACAGGAAGGATGAACTGTGTATGGGTTTAAACGTCTATATACAAGGCGCATGTTGGAATTAAGACACTAATCCCACTTGACCCAAATGTTTAAAAGGTAGGTACAGCCACCCATAAAAAGTCGTGCAAGAGAAAAACTGGGAAATATGTATAGTCTGGGGCTGGAATCTGTTTGTTTTCACAAAGCACAGTCTGAGTTCTGCACTCTGGATTTTTTCTTTAACTTTTTAACCCACGATGGTACCCAAATAATTGAGGGTCGTGTTTGCTTGGGTAACACTATAAGCCTGACTGCAATACCATTGACGAATTAAGGATCCCGTAGGTACATTCAAAATAATAGAGTACAAGCAAAAATAGTATTTATGTGCTGATTATACATATTCCTTCGCATATTATCCTTGAAGGATCATATGTGCACCAAGAGGCATCGTGCAGTTTTGACCAAATTAAATCTGTTACAAAGTAGTACTTCCTAAAGCCAAAATAAGCTGATTTTTTTTCACTTCATAACCTCAAACTCAAAAAGCAGTCGACTAAGTTAACAAACCTCCAGTGTGGAAAGTAATAAATATGATAACAATGTTCTAACTCTTCTAATTGCCAAATAACTTAGCAACAGTTTAGAATATTGAAGTGTCCATGTTTTTTGTTTTGTTTCTTGCTTTTTTTTTTTTTAGTTTTGGGGTCAATGCCAAAAAATGACATTCTCACCTCTCATATAATGTGTAAATAAGGCGTAAAAAACACAAGACAAAGCCTCCTATGCAAAAAGTCAATATGACGCCTGTATGAATAACATCGATGTGTGATTGGACAAAAAACCGTCAATATTCCCATAGATCCTAATGGAAATAGTGTACCTATTTCATAGTACACAAAGAGACCTTGAAAAATGTATAGCCTATATAGGCTCTTTTTTATGACTTTGATCACAGGAATAAAGATACAAAAGGACTTTTGTCTTCTAGTAAGGGCAATATATACATGCTGTACCCAGCCCAGTACTTTACTAGCTTATAACTGACACATGGGGCTTTTATGTTTGGCTATGTCAGTATGCAGACAAACAAGGCTATCATCGACATCGCTGTCATTTCAGCTGGGTTGCGCTCTTCTGTCTTTGTCCATTTGCTTTTGCGTCAATTTTCCAAAGGAAACGATTGAAGTGGCGAAAATGTCCCTTGATTATGTGGCCAAAGATGCGGAAATGAAGTTGCGCCAATATGGGAAATAGAGGCAACTGGACCATTGTTGCGCACTGGTTTTGCATTTGGATATAACATCTGCCAGTAGTTCGAGGTTTTATGTGCAACAAAAACAGCCATGCAGTCCGTTTTGAGAACGACCACACAACCACATGATACTTATTGATTTTATCATCACTCTTTTGTTTGCATTGATATATTCTCTGTATTATTATCTCAAATGTAGTTTACTGCTATAAAGATGGAAAGCTTAACATTTTGGCATAAACGTTCCACTTATGGATTAAGTTTGTTATTAGCCTATTTAGGTTGCTGCATGGTTTATGTAAGATATGCTTAATGAAAAAACAAAACGTCGAGACAAATTTGAATTTGCTATCCTTTCTTCATTGTAGATTATGTAAAATGGAGTAGATTCGATTCAAAATAATGGTTAACGTCCTTGGTTCCCCTGGGATCCACCTGGAAAAAGACATGTCAAAGTACGAAAGACAAATCTATAAAAGCTGTTCCCTGCATGCTTTCGCCCAATCAGCTTTCGATTGATGTACTGTGATACATTTACTGTTTTCTCTGATTAAAGCACAACAATGAAGAACACTAGAGCTATTCCGCGGACCATGAATGTCTCGCCGGCATTCATTATCCCTGAAGTGTGATAGTGATGGCACATATCGCTAGTGATGGTGTGACCATGCAGGAAGGTTTCTGTGATCCATCAATTATTTTTACCACACTTAAAAGTAATAGATTGAAGAGGGGAGAGAAATAATGCTACACAAAAAGGTTTTGCTAATCACCCTCTGACATTGACCTTTGACCTCCACGTCATCCCTGACCGCATGAAAAACATTTCTTCGACTCATAGATTCTTTGTAGGCAATAAGAAAGACATACATCAATAGCAAGCAGACATTATGTCTCTCCGAAGTTTTCTGTTGAGAGCCAACTGACCTTGAGGTTTGACCTCAAGGTCATCCATAACCATGCACAAAAGCCAAAGCCATGGATTATCTATATCAACAAAACTAAAAAAAGATGTCACTGTAGAAAGAGGTTGTTATCAGCCGATCTGATATAGAAAATGGTATAATTCAACGGAAACTTGTAGTATGAAGGGAACTATAGTCAAAGTGTCAAATCTAGCAGGCAGGGGTAGATCTGCTCAGTTGGGATTTTGAAAAGCATCATCCATTAAATTATTTTCGCCATCAAAACACCACCAGTTTCTTTCAGGCTAAAAACAGAGTAAAATGTGACTAAGTGCCCTTTTTATTTTTTTAACAACGAAAAAGCAATGTACCAATTTTGAAAACTTCTATCATTTGGTCAACACAGATAATTATCACTGTTAGGTACATACAAAAGACCTACAGGCCTTACTCCGCATGTGCAATGCGATTATTGATATTTCCATTGTTAAGTTCAGTTTTTACACTATACAACTTATTGTATCTTGCACATTTACAAAAAAATCACTGGCGCGCAACAGAAATCATGGTCAAAGTACAGCAGGTTATCCAGACAACAACAACAACGGCAACAACATAAAATCAGAAGTAACGCAGGTTTCGTGCATAAAAATCGACATTTTTCGAGAGGTGGAATTTAATCCATTTCCCACTCCGCACATCAAACTCCCTAATGCTTTGATGACGATAGCTTTTAATATAAAGTTTTGATTCTGATGAACCAATAAACAGCTGCAGAAATCCTCAGTAACACTCTAAAGAATTACAAATATTAGGTCGAGAGACAAACTTTTCTCAGTATGCGGACTTTAATTACATTATAAAAACATTTTTACGTTGCATTCGCTATCCAGCTGATCAACTGATTCCTGTTACTGGAAGTGAATAACACACTTTGCACAGCTTAATGCCAATTTTTTGTTTCCAAATTTTTGTTTTCCATTCCAACAAGACAATGTATTGATTATAGATCTGGTGTCATAAAGGTAGATTAAAACTGGAATCTCATATTGCTCTCTTTTGAACCATTCTTTTTTAACAATGGACATTCGGTGCAATTGGTATGTGCATGCTCATTTTTGGCTAGGTTGTTAGTGCCGAAAGTTGATGGGTGTCTAGTCACAAAAACACAATATATATTTGGTGCTCCTTCGATGCTGGTGGACTTACATATGTACAGTCTCCTACCTGGGACAACTCCGAATATACTACTTGTACTGGGTTAATTACAATGATTGCTGCCAAAGGTTTGCTGGTTCGAGACCCGGCCATTCAGTGGTCAGAAAACATAATCAGTATAGTCCGCTAGGAACAAGTTTAGCACCTTATAAGCTGTGTCTTTTGATTTTGACTAGTAGTAATATTTGTTTCTTTTTTTCTTTCTTCCTCTTTTTCGGGTGGGGCATGGCGGTGTCATGGGTTAAGTGCAAAATTAGACCTTTGCATGCGTCATCAAATAAAACTTGGAACTATTTTTACAACTTCATAAATAATGAATGTGTGGATAGATTTATAGATGCCCCTTTTCCAATGTTGTGAACTTAAATCCGATGCCCCACGTTTCTCTTATTATTATCCTGCAGTGAAAATGCTCATTGGATAGCAATAGCGGACTTTCAGATTAGTTGTGGTTCTTCTGAATTGTACTGTGTAATTCAACATGGAGGCAGCCATTTTTGCAGGCTCAGTGTTTTGGAGCAAATATAGTAAATATTGTGCTGATGCAAACTGACAAATATTATTGAATAAACTATTTAAAAACTCAGGGTCATGTCCTTTGAAAACAAATTGAGCTAGAGACAATGACATGGCGATACTGCAAGTACACCTCGTGCGGTCCTTTTGGTGCATTCTAATTCTGCCATCAATATTTTAATTTTAATCTGCTATTTCAACAGAGCGAAACGGGGCGTAAAAATATCAGTTCATTGAGCGCCATCACCATCAATTCCACTTTCAATTCAAAAGTAGTAGAAAACATAAGGAACATCGAAATTTGAACCACAATTACTTGAAAAAGCAATGAATGCTGAATATGTAAGTGACCAGATGACTCACATCAGATAAAAATTCAACAAAAAGGTGTATACATACTTACATAACGATAAAGCTTTTGTCGATTATGATAAATACATATATTGTATTCGTGTCATTCTGTCCAAAACCACTTCCTAGTAGTCATGTTACATATCTTGCATTCATTGTTATGATACTGTCGAATAACAAGTTTGTGAGTTCTACGTTCTGAGTGCACACATACATACATACATACATACATACATACATACATACATACATACGTACGTACGTACGTACATACATACATACATACATACATACATACATACATACATACATACATACACACATACAATTTGTATCATGGTCAAAGTGACATACATATGGTATTAAAGACATCCTTGTGACTTTTGTCATCAAAATATGCAATGTAAAATGCACAAGGATATTTGGTAATGTAGGAGACATGTACAAACCCATATATATATATATGTGTGTGTGTGTGTGTGTGTGTCTGTGTGTGTGTGTGTGTGTGTGTGTGTGTATTCTTCCACTCCTAAGAATCCATATTACTATCAGTGGAGGCACAGATCCGCTGTACTGCTCTGAAGCTTATCACGAATGGAAAGCTCAGCAAAGAGTTACAGCAGGAGCAGTAACATGATGTAAGCATGCCACGATGTCACATATTGATATTGTCATCACAGAAGTACGTCAATAGCAATGCATATGGTAGGAAAAATGAAGTTGCTTTTCAATGTTAATTTTACAGAGCTATATTTTACAATAGAGTTATAAATTAATGCAGAATGAACAAAAAGGTTTCCCATCGGAAGAACTGGTGAAGCAGCCGCAAAACATGTTTGATCTTAATGAAAGTACCTGGTCTAAATATCTAAGGCCAATAGTCTTACCTTTGATAATTGAAAATTGACCTCTCGATTAACTTGAATGAAATGGAATTAATTGTCTGACAGACCATACACGTTATATATCTTGGAATTCAAGAAGGTCGTATGAAGTCTTTTAGTGCTGCTGTTACATTAATCCTCATTATAGGACAATTGAAGAATATGTAGACCTTATTAAAACAGAAACTAAAGGTCCTGTCTATCACAGCTAATGCAATTCAGATATTTCTGGCCAGTGATATATTCCAAACAACAAAACATAAACCCTGAAGTGTTCGACTATCCATGAGTGAACGAATCAACACGTTAGTTCGTATAAGAGTAGATCAAAGGGGAGGTAGGCTTCAATTGAAAAATCGAATAACTGAATACGTCTGTTTGCATACCTTTTAGGTGTTGGGCCTATATGTGTAGGAAACCAGTGATATTGTTTTCTTTACGTTAGTACTGGAAGATGCATGCTGATGGCTTGATATATTCCGAATTTCTGCCTTTTGCTGTATCTTACTTTGCTCTCATTATTGGCTTGAAATTTATACGTATACATGATTTTTTTATTATTTATGTATAAAAGGTTTTCCTGACTATGTATTGAATGCCGCTTTGCCCATGTCCGTGTGGCACAACAGAGAATGTATCCAACCAAATAGCTATCTAGAGAATGCAATATTTCCAGACTTTCGGATCCAGTTTCATGGATCCATATGCCAGAATATATACAAGTCACGTGACCCTACTTTACAGGCTAATAATTCTGTTAGCTGGGTAGGATTGACATTCATTAACTATGCCCTATGATACTGTTTGTGTGGTGTCTACATGAGTAGTCTATTTTTGGGGTGACAGCGTTCTATACTAAATGTCACAAATGCAATGTGAAAAAACAATAGTTCCCAAATGCAAGACAAAAAGCTTAGTTGTAACTGTAAACCTCCTTACTCATACGTACGGTGTCAAACAGTCACTGAAGCTTTCAGTGGATGTAAGGCTGAACCTAGTTATAAAAAAGGGATAATTTGGCAAATTGGATTAAATCATTTGAAGCACCCCAAATACGATATATATATATATATATATATATATATATATATATATATATATATATATATATATATATATATATATATATATATATGTTTGTGTGTATGTATGTATGTATGTATGTATGTATGTATGTGTGTGTGTGTGTGTGCGTGTGTGTGTTTGTGTAAGTTAAAAAGGGATTTAGTGGTCATAAAACTTCAATTAAAAATCACAAATTAAACACTCTTTGTGTGACCATTTCAATTCTTAGGATTATTCACATTTGGATTGCCGGATACAAATTATCGATTACAGCCAAATTTGATTACAACCAAATTTGATTAGAGCCAAATTTGTTAGACCAAGATAGCTATGTTAACACAAGGACATTTTTACAAATGGAAGATTTTTGGATCAAAACACTTAATTCAGCTTTTCCTTTTGGACTCAATGACAGAATTTTAGGCTTCGGTGATGTTTATAATTTGTACTTTGCAACTCATGATACCAGTCACACACCTTCTTGTAATAATCAGGTTGGTATTCAAAGAAGAAGAAGAGCCCATGCACAAAGAAAATCACGGAAAAACAGGAAATTTAGCAATGTGCATACAAAAGACCTTGTCCAAAATTTACTACAGACTTTCTCCAATGGCATTGATCAATTACGTAAACCTCTTAAAGCGCTATCACTTCGAGACATAACAAGAATCAATGAATATTTGGGTCTTACTTATTCAGAACACACATTTCCACAAAATTGTTGTGAAATTGTGTATGCTTACAAAACCACTATTAAGAAACCAGATTCTATTAAAAAAATTTGGAATAAATGTTTTGCAGCATTCCATTTTAACACAAAATTTTTGTTTAACTGAACATTTAGTCCCTTTTCAAATTGAAATTTGTGTGTAACATGATTCTCAAGAAAACAATATTTCCATAAATGCTGTAATGCAATCTCTAGAAACTGTGAAATTAAACATTTCGATTTTTCTAAACTGTACACAATTTTACCCATAGATGAAGTCAAATGTTCTCTTTCAGAATATTGAGCAAATAGTTTAAACATAATAATAACCCATGCATAAATATTAATTTACACACAAAGAAAGCATATTGGTCACACAATATATATTCAAAAAGTAACGTTAAATCTTACACTGCTGTAACTTCAATAAATGCTATGAAATTTCTTTTGGATAATGCTTTCGGTCAATACGGACCATTGGTTTTTCAACATATAAAAGGCATTCCAATGGGTAGCAACTGAGCCCTGAAACTGGCAGATTTATATTTAACATTGGCTTAAATTTAAGTAAATGGATAAACTGATGAAAATGGACTTTTAAATGACTACAAAATTATCAAATAACACAAGACATAATGATGACATTGCTTGTGTAAATGTACAAAAGTTCAGTGAAATTGCTAAAGAAATGTACCCAAGAATATCCCATTGGGAGGTAAAATTCAGATTGTTTCAGAGATGTGTTTCTGAACTTGGATATTCAGGTCACTAATGGCAGCTTTTGTATTAAGTTGACCACAAAATAGATGAGTTTAACTTTGAAGTAGGTAACTATCCTTTCCTGGATTGTAAAATTTCGGAAACTACTGGATATGATACGTTTTGTCACAAATTTTGAGATTTGGTCGTATTTGTTCTAAAGTTCAGGGCTTTGCATCTAGAACCCAGTTTATTTACAATAAACTTAAGTCAAGAGGATTCAAAAATGCACTATTGATCAAATATTTCTACAAATTTTGCTGTAAATATCCAGAGATGGTTAGAAAGTTGTCTTAAATAATTTTAGAGATTTTAGACTTGCTTGTTTTGCTACCTAATTTTATCTTTTGGCATCATTCTGTTTTAATGTTCACCTTCCAGACATTTTAGGATGGCTTGTTTTCTGTTAGGTTAACAGTTACAAGCTTGCGATATTGTATTTGATATCTGGTTAAGAAACATTATATTTTCATTGCATTCTTTTGACTTAATTACAGATGACTTTCATTCTTTTCTGACTTGACCTTTAATTTGGCTGTTAATATCCAAAGATTATTAAAAAGTTTGGCTACAATAATTTAACAGTTTTTAGACTTGTCTGTTTTGCTATTTTATTTTGTCTTTTGGCATCATTCTGTTTAAATATTCACTTTCAGACATTTTAGGCTTGCATGTTTTCTGTCAGGTTTAACTCCTTTTTGGGCTATCGGTAGCAAGCAGCAGCCTACTGCAGAACTAGTTTGTATAATTCTACTTTAAATCATATTAAGAATAATTGTTTTGATAACATGTTTTTGGCATAAATGCTTATGACTATCCTTCTTTTCTGACATGCCCAAATTCACATTTACTCAATATAATATATATATATATATATATATATATATATATATATATACTCAAAATTTACAGTATTTTCTCAAATGTAACAAACCTGAAAAATTACGTTGAAACATTAACTTAGGGTTGGCAGTGAAATAGAGCTTAATTGTTTGGAGATTTTTCAAAGTGAGGAGTTATTGTCACAGTGGAGTTTGGTTTTCATTTCTGGTGCAGGATCTCCATTGCTGCAGTCCTTGTTAGGATTCCCTTGGTTTGTACAGGTGATCTGTCTGCAACAGTTTATTTTACAATCACTGGCTCTGAATATAATGCCCCAGTTTGTTTCTACTTCAGTTATACACTGGCAGATGGCTTAACTAGGATAAGCGGTCCAGCTACAAAGGGTATGTACTGGTTCAGGGGCAAGTCAAGTTGTTGTTATCTGAACCTGTACTATACAAATTTAGTCATTGTGGTTTGTTTGACAGGTAGTCTTCTTTCATAGTGAAGCTCGGCATTTATAAGCAAAACTTCACGTATTCAGCTAATTCATCATTTGCCACGTTCATATTTATTCATTATTATGTGGGTTGTATTTGCTGAATATTTAGCTTAGACAAGGATCCGCTACTCAGAGGGACATATATGGTTATAGGCTTCAAAACATGTTCTGAGTAGTTACCCACTGAAGACCCTTTAATTTATTTGGGCTTATACAGCCTCTGTCAAAATTTAACAGAGGAACCTGTGCAATATGGACAATACTGCTTTCATATGAATATAGATAAGACAGGGACAGGCTAGCTTGTGGAGAGTAAAGAGTTTGGACTGAGGAAAAGGGTAATGTCTACTAGGGAGTAGTGATGGACACAAACACACAAATACAATATTAATATATTTACGACAAACGGTAGCAAAATGAAAGAGAGAGCATTTCTTTTATTCAGGTTAACACTTCCTGTGCCCCCAAAATAAGTTGCCAGAATCTTGCTTGTAAGATTATATGTATGGTCCTAGTGATATGCTTCTACATTTCAATAGGCTATTTATACTCACCCCATCCAAAGAAAAGGGCACTTATTAAAGTATTTAGTGGATCTTTCACGCTTATAACATTTGCTGTAACAATTCACCGATGTTCATGTTTATCTCAGTATGTTATATTATCAAAGGTAAATGCAACAGCAAATGTGCTCTTCCCGGGTGATTCTCCACAACCATGCACATATCTCTAGAACGACGTTTAGATTTGTTCCATATCTATGCTTACAATTGTTGAAGTAAATATATTACTTCACTGTGTATTTACATGGAATTTGATGTACTTCAAAGTTAAAGTGCAGAGTAGCCTCATTTTCATTTTTTTTATGTGTGTGTGTTTTACCGATACCCTTGCAGGCAAAAATCTCTGACATATTCGTTTCTTGTTAGATTATCTGAATACAATTATCAAACACGATGGTTTCTACATAGAAAATTGTTTGTTTTTTCACAGAATGGCCCCATGTAGTAAAAATTATGTAATAAAAGAAAATACATTTTTAATAGGCATTTCCACATCTTTGGAACAAAATCTATCAATGTGAATGCTTATGAAATCGTACCACATGTCAATTCACATCTTGATGCCGATATGTACCAAATCCTGATCTATCCTGCCCACTTACTCGTTGATAGCATTAATGGGTATAGAAATGGACGAAACATCGAATTATCATAACTATAGTAATTCTAAATGAGTGTCCAGACCACAAAAACACGTTGTATAATGGCACACAATCTTGGTTGGCCTTAGAGCTATGAATACATATGGCACAAGCAAAGCACATTTGAAATATTAAAGGTCATGGGAGTATAAATACCATACAATGAATGAGAAAACCGCAGTGAAGTATCAAGATCGAGGGACTAAGAATTAACAAAACAAAAGCAAACAAACCCAAAATGTACATACATGTGCATTATCGATGATATGCTATACAAAAAGACAAGCATATTACGGAAAAAACTGAAAAAGCAGCGCCGTACTCATTGACCAATAATAGTGGGCTCCCATTTATTTTTGTATTTGAGACGGCGATACTTTCATAAATACTTATCCAAAATACCGACTCCACGGAGAAACCATTGATTCCCACAGGGTACGTTGATTTTAAATATGTTCTGTGAATACACTTGTCGTATAAACAGGTATAAGGGAACCTACTTCAAGAAAAATGGACAAAGGTCGACGTTTTAATTCACCGCATATACGGCGAGCTTGTCTTTATTATTTATATACCGATGGCCAGGTGTTTGAGTAGTTTTGTGATCACTTCACGCGGCCACTGTTATATTTTCTCAATCATTGAATAAATAGATTAGACAAAATCCATAGCTCTTCGAAACTAACTTTTTTTCTACATTTTGCGACCAATGTTTATGAAGAACAGCTGTGAGAAAGTCTATTATTTTAACGATGTTCTTGTACGGCATTATTTGCCAATACCCTCTGACTTCCATTAACGAGCATGCCAATTTAGCCAAAGGAATACCCGATAAAAAAATCGACCAGCCTGCAAATCTTTAATAAAGGACCCACCATGAAAGTCCTGGTTTTGAGGTCCAAGTCGAAGAGAACTTACAGAAATAGATATGAATAAATTTTTATGTACATGTTGAAACCTATGTATCTAAGTACCTAATTAGGGTAAAAATGGTGATGAAACACAGGCTTTTCTCAGGCTTTTCTACCGTGGGTAATCTTTTATTTTCTTGGTTTGTGGGCATAAATATTACTCATGTGGTAGAAGTCAATATATTTACCGTGCATAATGAAGAAAAACAATTTTGATATCCTTAAAATTACAGTTTAATCTACCCCTACGCAAAAAGATCCTGGTGTCGTTCTCCTGGTGTCGTTCCCTGCCTGGTCAGAGATTCTCCGGCACAGCGTCGAATTCACTGTTTGTTGCCGGCAATATCATATTTGAAAATTAAGCTTACCCACACTATGGTCAACCTTACTGTAAATGTCACTTTTACATCACGATGACCCGGAAACCATAACATAAAGGGCCTTGGATATATTGAGTTATCAAAACTACACAACGGCGCCAATGTGACGTGCTCCTGGTAGGGGGGGGATTGAGACGATAAGGACTGATCCTGGTGTTGTTTGGTGAAATGACGCGCGATACAACGTTAACAACGCCAAGCAGATCTCCGTTGTTCCAATGGCGAAGTAAGAAATAATATTTCATGAATAATCTATATACGTTAATACCTGATACGAGTAATCTCTTCTGTGATTGATCAACATAGCAGCTGTGTTGATGTAGTCTCAGAGATAGCAATGGAGGGAACTAGGAGGCCTTTAAAGAAAATATTTAAATTTCTGCAATTGCACGTAGAGATGAGTTAGTATAGTCGTCTTAAGGATTTTTTATTTCAAGATGAAATTAGACTGATCCATTGAGTCACAGAAGAATAGTAAAGGACGCCACATCATCGGAAGCTTGACCCGTTCTAAAGCTACAGTCCCAATTTGGTGATGGACAGTGAAATGAAATTCTACTGGTTGATACTTATCTGGTTTTTCTAAAACCTATTACAAAATGCTCGCTTTTTGTTTCTCATTTTTCTCTTCCTTTTTCTTGTGTTTCTGTATGTGTATTTAATTATACTCGCTTAGTCTGTATATGCCCCCCTATGTCAACTTCTGTGGCGGGGGACAAAAAACAAAATGAAAGAAACTTCCTGAAGTTACATGTTCTCCGGTGAATGCTTCCTCTACCGAGGACATTTGCAAGCCAGTCGTTTGGAAAGCGCAAACATTAATGACCAACGAAGCGTCATTAGGTGTGCCCCTTTGATCACTTAGATTTTAAATGTAAGTCCCTGGACGAAGCTCTTGGAATATAAGCCAAACAAAATCATCTTGTGGTCATTGAATGATACAATATGCTATTTTCCATATAACAAACACCATCTACTTCCAAAGATATCCTTTTCTTAATTACTTTTTTACACACGTCTGTTTTGTGTCAAAATATCTCTTCCCAACGGTCATGGTACTGAGTACTTTCATTTGTAGCTTTAGGAGCTTGGCTCTGCCTCAATGTAATATATATGATGAAAAGACCAAAAATATTTGAAACTGCGACATTTTTGTAACAGTTCTGGTACCCATGCACTTATCCTTCATGGAGTTAACATACACGACAACATGAAGCTTATAGAAAGAAACGTCACACAATTGGAGTACAGACTATTATAGATCAACCACTCTACATCTCAACATCATTATCTTTGTAATCGACATCAGTGTCGCGTATCTTTGTTTAACATATGCAGCATAAACCTTTGCCCGCCACAGGAACCCGCTAAATTTTGCGAATATGTGAAATACTAGATCTTTTTCTAGCCTGTCCCACCGTTCAGATGGCAAGAGCCCAAATATAACTGTTGTATATGTAAATATCTGAAGCAATGTTTCATAATGTGCTTGAATCCCTGATGTGGTTAAATATAATTAAATAAATGTATGGTTGATGTGTACAAAATTTCATAGCATTGCCTTGACCTCCTGAGGGTGGGTAGAATAGTGTACATAAGGTTTAACAAAATGAATAGCTTTTAAAACGAAAAAGTAATGGTGAAAAGGGGCCAACAATATCAGATGAAATCAGTGGGTATTATTGCTTTTCTGGACCACAGACCGCATTATCAGCTAGTAATATAAAAACGTAGCAATGACACGCATCGACAGATGAAACAGTGACCATGTTAACAGTATATAAAATGACAATACTGTCAGCTTTTGCTCGTTCCTAGATTATTGTGAACAGGTAATGCTGACTTGAATCCCTTTTTCGAGTAAAAGTGGCAGCTGAGTGGTCCTGTGGTAGATCCATGGGCTGCCACCAGTAGGACTTGAGTCTGATTCCCACCAACAGCACGTATTTTTGGTCCCGGCGAACCCCATTCTGCTGCGCGTAGTCCAATTACTCCCAGGATCGAAATGTCCTTTCAGTTTGGAGTTCATGGACACATGTAACAAGGTATGCAAACACCTGCTGAGCTTTTTATGGTTTTCATCTACTACATTCAGTTTAGAATAATAGAGCTTAAGATTGGATAGAAAGACAGTCTATAGCTGAAGAGACCAACCAATATAAAATAGTTTTATTATTATTGTTGTTGTTGTTGTTGTTATTATTATTGTTATTATTATTATCATTATTATTATTATTATTATTATTATTATTATCATTATCATTATCATTATTATTATTATTATTATTATTATTATTATTATTATTATTATTATTATCATTTAAAAGGGGTATAATATACATTTACCAAATAAATAGCCCAGGAATCCGGGTCCCAAACAGAATATCACTGCCCAAAGTAACAAACTGGAGTAACTGATCTTACCGTTCGAATGTACAAATACCCATCCATACAGCAAAAATGAGAAAAAATATGTTTCGTCCTATATGTGCAGTAACGGATAGCTGTGCATACGGAGAGATACATTACTGAATACACTCCCGCTTTAATCGTTCAAAAGCACATAGATGAAAGTTGCAACGTGTTTTAATGTGCTTGCTTAACTTTCTTGTTAATAGAAAACTTTTGTGGAGAAAATGTGGGTTAATAGTACACTCATGTTATGACCACATCAACAGCTTCCATGTTCATAGCCCGCCGTCAATTTGCATCTGCACTAAAAGAACCACAGCTGTTGACTCAGTCGTGTGCCTGTCAGTAAAATGTCAATATTTATGCAAATACTGCTAGGAAAGAAATTCACTTTGGACAGCTCATAACTAGGATCAAGTTTTGCAACTGACTGATTGGTCTCTGCGATATATGGAAACTGATAGGGGTTGGAGATTCGCGGTGTGGGGGGTGTCAAGAGATCACTGAATAAGGGTAGCAACCCGAAAACCTGAATAAGCATTTGTCAAAGTAAATGATGGTTACACCGTCTGTTTAGTGAACTCGTCGGAATATATCATAAGACTGAATTTACAAGCCCTGAAAACAGATCCTGCTCTCGCTTGCCAAGTAATGGGCCAAAAAGGGACCAAACAACATTCCACATGCCTGTATCGTCATTGCATTTGGACAAACAGAATGCCAAGGGTGTGGCGCTCAATTTACCATTATTATATGGTCTTTGGCAAATATCAGCCAATATGGTAAACATGTGTCTTACATTGTGAAGGCCACTCTACAAATCCAGTATAAATAGGAGTATTTACATATAACAATGTTTAGGACTTTATTAGACAGGTAAGTTCGAAATTTAGATATTAGCGAACTGTGAGTAATATTGTTTTAGCTATATGTGCTGCAATTTAGATTGCCCCATCTTGATAAATATATTGTGCATGTGTCATACAAGAGTGGAAATGACGTCATCAAATAACTGCAACCTTCTCATGGCACATTTGGGCCTACTCTTTTTGGTATCGTCTGCTTCAGTTTCAGCCCTGGTATTTGGGTTGCCTTCAATCTTACAGATATAAATTATGAAGTTTTTCAACTATTCCAGTACTTCATCATCTGATTTACGTGGTTTTCACTAAAAGCGTTTCTATGAGGGTCATTCCAGAACATATATTCACCACATTAAAACTGGCAACCAGAAACGTCACTTTCGACTAATGAAAAATAAAGTATGCCTTTGTCAGGCTGAACAGAAGTATTCAAGTAATAAAGCCAAAAGGGATTATAAGGACTCACAACGGCCACATCTTAAAAACATGTTTCGCCCTTGAGAATATTTTTGTGTCCTAAGATTTATCCACCAAATAAAGCCAGAAATGTATGGCCAACTGGATTTAAAAGATTGTAAAGGTGGCAACTGGCCCAGGTGTTACACTATAGTGGTGATGGGTGTGGCTGGGTTAAAATAGCAGGATGGCGAGGCTTACTCACTGAGGCACAGCACCTTACATTGTACCTGTCAATTATGCACTAATATGTACTTGAATATGCTACAGCACGTGCATGTAATTTGATAAGCAAATCTCTGCTGACAACATATTCTTGTTTGAGCTCTGTTTTACCAATTTTAAATGGCGGAAATGATTCCTAGCAGAGCGTAGTCCTAATCACAAATTGATATGAGCATATAGCTGTAGACAGCAAACGTGAAGAGGACACAACCAAGTGAACAGTACGAGTGAGCGCTATCCTGCCTACAACCGAACTATATGTCCTGTAAATCTGGGTGATGTCAGACAATCACAGTTAATATCAATATGCTTTATTTAAGTGTCTCATATTGAGATTGCTGTAAAATATCGACAGGGGTATTGGTTAAAAAACAGTCATACTGTATTTTTGGTTATATCCTTATATGTAAAACTTCAGAGAATGCTTCTAACGCAGTTTCATTTTGTGTTCAATAGTTAAAATTGAGACCAGTTCTAGCTCACTGCTTATATTCTTAGCAGTTTATCTGGCACATGACATGCACCTGTTATTTGATACCTACCAAGATGTGACATTTCCGAGAGCCCCAAACACACACACACATATATATGTATATATATACATATATATATATATATATATATATATATATATATATATATAATATATATATAGATATATATATACACAACGTGATTTTGTTACATGCTATAATGTTATAATGTTAAAAATGAATGTTAATAAGTTATCCTATTGTTAACATGGTAACAAGTCGTTTCCATGTGAAAACTACTGGGATGGGCTTGAAATGTCCGTCGTCTTTAAAGGGACTGGGTGACAGTGTTGAATATTTTAACGAGCTCAGTATGGACTGATGTCATAAATCTAAAGTTAAAATGGTTATTTGAAACACGGAATGCAGATGAAACATGTTAACTCTTACAAATGCATAGTCGTTTTAACTCATTCAGTACCAAGTTTCTGAGTAAAGAAGTTTTCTCTTCGAGGTTTTGCACCCATTGCACCAAAATCGCGCCAAGAAAAGCTGTTGACCAGGACCATTGTGATGTTCAGTTTACAAAGAATATGAATCAAGTATTTTTACGCCAATACATGCACATCAACCATTGTCAGAATCGGAAATGAAGAAGTAAAAATAACAAAAGTATTCTTCTCTGAATAGCCATAGGCCTGATTATATCAGCTTGCTTTAGAAAATATAGTAGCATTTGACCTGGAGCAAAATCAGGTTTTCAGGAAGCACGTGAATGAACTCAACTCGATTTTATGCACATTCAACCAAGACACTGAGGTCAAGGCAAACAGTGGTCTAGAGGTAAATATACTTACTTATACTGATATTTCTCCAAATATCTCATACCACTAACTACTGGGAAATATTCCAGAGCACATATACTACCGTTCTGTGAAGTCAAAATGTATATGTGTTGTGCGATGTATAACTTGCCTTTTTAAGGTCTACAGGATTTTGGTCCAGGGCTGACCTTCATCCTCTGAGACCATTCATGTGGAAAAGTCACCGTCGAAGAGCTTTAACTGAGCAGAAGGACTCTTTCCTTAAGAGCAAGAGCAGAGTCCATAGCATAGACCGTAAAACTCTTGTAAGGCAGAGCCAGATCTCCTGTCACTTGGTTCTTTGCAAGGAAGCGCAAATGAGGTCTCAGAGTCCTCTGAGAATAGTCAGGTGACCATTGGAGTCAGTCATGAGCAAAAGCATGGTTCTCCCTTCTTCTATCCCCATAAGGTAGTGTTAATAGGAAGCAAGTTTTTACGTCCAGTATCTGAGGTCAACACCTCAGGGGTCCTCAAGGCACTCGAATGGCCACTTCTTCAACATGACACAAACCTGCCGTGGGTCCAACTGAGGTAGGTTCCGTCTTGCTTCCGGTCTGTAGGTGTAAAAGGATGCGGTGAGCCACAAGAAATAGTGTCCAAGACGTTGGCAAGGGTTGAGGAGTTGGCTGATCAGAAACCCTGTACTGTACTTGAGCTCTTGCCTAAAATTTCCCACTGAAACAACAGGAATTGAACAAAGTCCACAATGTGCAGTAATTGTAGCGGAGGCTCAAGGACCAATTCTAACAGGTCTACTGAGCAATCCCTCCGAGGTTGTCAAGGGGCACCAAGGGTCAAATTGTAAATCATGGGACCAAACCGTGGCAGTACCCTCTGAAGGATCTGTGGAGGTGGAAAAGTGTAGACCCAATGGTTACTCCAGTAAATAGCCAGAGGGTCCATGGGGTCCTGGACAGGCAAGACAAAAAACCAACAGTTTTGCATTCATGCAAGTTTTAAACTAGTCCACATGTGGAGCTCCCCATCTGGACCACATGGATGGCCTGAAGGAATTTTGGGGTGGAGGGACCACCCCCGCCCTACCAGCTGACCCCTTGTTGAGAGTTGATTGGGCCGGACATTTTGATGTCTCGCGATGTGCCTCACAGGTGTGCAGACATAGTATTTGGAGCACTATTGTGTGATGAGCCTGGCTAACTTTGTCTGAGCATCTTGGCTCAGGTCCCACCTTGCCTGTTGAGGAAGCCCCCCCCCCCCCCATCGTTCTGTTGTTGCATATTATGAGGACGTGTTTGTGCTCCACGAGGTCCGTGAACTGGATGAATGCTAAGCTTATTGCCTCCAATTCTGACCAGTTAACGTAGTGAGATTGGAAGGATGCAGGCCAAGGGACAGATACTGTCCGGCTTTCCACATCCGCTCTGCACCTTAACTTACAAAGTCTGTGTAAATGGTAAGCTAGGCCTGTAAGCCATCAGCATTTTGTCTCTTCCTGATGTCCTGATGGTCCATCACAGAAAGTGCAGCTGATCATCATTGAGAAACTGCATGATAGCCTGTGCCAACATAGGCAACACTAGCAGCACTGTAGCAAGGCTGAATGGAAATGCCCTGAACTGGTAATTTTGGACCAAAATGTGGACCGCAGATACCTAATTGAGGTCTCTGTGATTGGCACATGGAACATTGCATTCCTAAGATCCGGAGATTTTGTCCAATCCATAGGCTGCAAGGCTGCTGCCATGACTGAGAATACTCCATCCACAAAACAGGGTTTCCTGGAAGGCTTAGGCATTGAGAGGTCTATGACGCACTGCCATCCTCTGTCCTGCTTGGGGACCAGTAAGTGTGAGGTGTAAAAGCTGGGAATACTGTGATCTACCAATGGATTATGGCCCCTTTTTCCGAAGCATATGATCCACCTCTAGAAACACTGATGCTTTGGGTTCCTTGGTGGGAGGCTCAAACCACTGCGGTTCTCACCTTAATGCGGGCCTGTTTTCCCTAAAAGGCAGTATGTAGACGTGTCCCAGGATGTTGAGGGCAAATAAACTGTCCATGAATGTCTCCCAGTGCATGCAATAGGCAGGGAAGCAGCGCATCATCTAGGTGCTACGCAGAGTCTAACTGTGTGGCAATTGGCAATAATGAGACTGTGTGATCTGGCATACAAGGGTCAAGCATGCTTAGGCTCTCCTGTCATCTTGCCTTTACTGGAAGGCTTGCCTACCCCTGAGTGCTGTCTGCTCTTCCCAGGGCATCATGTCCCAGAGGGAGCTTGATCCTAGGGGTAAGTAGATGCAGGTGGACAACAAGACATTGGAGCAGGACACCATAAAGGCAGACCCCTGGCATCTCCCGCTAATCATCTGATGGCCTCTGCAAACTCTTTGATGGACTTTGGGTGCTGAGCAAGAAACTTTTCCTGGTCTAAGTCCCACATAAGCAAACCTGACAAAAAGGGTTGCTCAGGTGCAGAATGCCTTCTCCCCTCGGCACCTGGCTTAGAGAGGAGTCGCCCTTGCCTCATATAGACAGACATTGACAACTCTTCAGAAGCCTGCCTGTTGGGAGTCTTGGCTATGAGCTCATCAGAAACTCAGCCACAAAAGGCAAATAAGTTAAGGGGGTGCATTGCTGCATGTCCTTGTGAGATAAACCCTGAGAGAAGATTGGAGCAGGATGCCATAAGGACAGATCCCATGGCATCCCCCTCTTCTCATCTGATGGCCTCTGCAAACTCTTTGACGGACTTTGGCTGCTGAGCATGAAACTCTTCCTGGTCTAAGTCCCACGGATGCAAACCTGACAGAAACGGTTGCTTAGGTGCAGAATACCTTCTCCCCTGGGCACCTGGCGTAGGGAGGAGTTGCCATTGCCTCGTATAGATAGACATCGGCAGCTCTTCAGAAGCTTGCCTGTTTGGAGTCTTGGCTACAAACTCGTCGGAAACTCTGCCACAAAATGCTAATGAGTTATGGGAGTGCATTGTGGCATGTTCTTGAGAGACAAGCCCTGGCAGGACAGCACGAGAGCCCCATACCACTCCTCCTCTAGTAGGACTACAGATTGGTCACCAACCAGGCTCTGAAGACAGTCTCTGACATGGCCAAAGACCCATCATTGAAGCACGAGTTGTCTCCATGGGTGCAGAGGGTGGTTTTATGGCCCTCACAGTCACTGATATGCTCAGCCATTCAAAGGGTGAACAGCTTCTTGTGGAGTCCCAACCTCTGCCTCAGTGTTGTGGTCTGAATAGTCAGGAATCATAAAGGGGGCACTGCCTCCACCTGCATAGACCACATGGGGTAGAGAGGTGAGGTTCCAGTAGAAATCATGCAGTGGTCACAGTGGCTACAGACAAAGATGTCAGCTGGCCATATGGATCCTGCTGTCTGTCCAGTAGACTCATTTCAGGGACCACAGGTGCCGCCAACTAAGAAATCCCCTGGCAGGAGGGGGCCTGAGAGAGTCTCAGTGCCAAGAGATAAACCATTCAAGGCATTAGAGAAGATAAAAATATGTTAAGAATTGATGTGGAAGATAAAGATTTCAATGTACGCTGATGACACTTCCTTCACCTTACTGGCCAATTCAAATACCACATTTGCCAAAAATTTGCATTTGCAATAGACAGACAAATCTGCACTTCTTCTGGGTGTTGAAATTACACCTGAGAGAGACAAGTAAGAAAATTTAAACTACCTCCCGAAACTTCAGAAATGGAAAAAATATTCAACTCATCGGACAAAAGAAGTTTTTAGCGGTAATAGGTACAACTTTAATTATAAAATCCTTATCATTGTCCCAGCTATTATATTTGATACCAGTTATTCCAAACCCTACAAAATTGCTTATGAAAAAAAATTGAAATGCTAATGTTTAAATACCTTTGGAATAAAAAACCTGATAAGACTAAGCATAATTATTTAAATACTCCTACTGATAAAGGGGGTTTAAGAATTGTTATTGAATCCCAGTTTTTATCTGTGAAATTTGATTGGATCAAAATGCTTGCTTCTGATTCAACATCATCATGGAAATATTTATTTCTTTGACAGTTTCCTATACAGGATGATTACATATGGGAATGTAATTTTCATGAAAATGATGTATCTAAAATATTTCACAAAGAAGTAAATTCTGGTTAGAGGTAATTTGCAGCTGGAGTAAATACAACTAGAATCCAGAAACAAAATATGAAATAGAAAATGAAACCTTATGGTTTAACTCTAATATAAGGATTGAGGAAGTAAGTTTTTTTAGAGAAAGTTGTATGATAAAGGTGTTTAATATGTGCATGACCTGTTTTCTGATAATGGAAGTTTTTTATCATATACCACATTTGTTCATAAATTCCAAGTATCAGTAAATTTTTTAGTGTACAGAGGTTTAATTTCTGCTATTCCACCAAGGTGGAAAGACACCTTAAAAAACAGAACATATGTAAAAGAAAATGAGGTGTGAGATATAGAAAAAAAAATCAAAAAATTATTAGAGGTTGGTAAAGAAAGAATGTGCCTTAAGCAGTTGAAAAGTTGTCGCCCTTCCTCAGCATCTTGAGAGGCTAGTTCAATGAGCACTTCAAGCTTATGTGCCAGTACCTCTGAAGACATGCTGCCAGTATTAATGTCCAAATTATTTTTGTACAGATTGGACAAAATATCTGCATTGTAAGCACAAAACCCAGAAAAGGATGGCGGACATGATCAATGTAAGCACATTTCAATTACACGAAATCATTTTGCTGGCAGCAGAAATAAAGGGTTTCAGTGTTGACTTCATGACGGTTAGAGCCAATGTCGCAAAGAAAGCCACTTGTTTATCATACACCAACAAGTCTAATTGTAAATACACTAAGGTCAAACAAGGAGAAAAGGAAACAGCGCATAGTGCAGCATTTCTTAAATTGACAGAAAAAAGCATTTCATTGAGGGATTTAATCACACTTACCCGAGTTTGAAGCTGGCAAAGCATTTTAAATGTATGCACTGTTGGAAGAGTACAGAGCTCTTTTGAAAGGGCAAGTGACTTTCAAGATGGTATTCTTTTCCATCATATGTAGACTTGTAAAAAGTTTGTCTTCTCCATTTGTGTTTCCTTGCTGGGCATTATAAATGTAAAAATTTACCTAAGAGCTCCCCTTTTAAGTTAGATCAGTAGGTACTGGCCCAAATGCATCCATTGAGAGAGTAGTATTGCTTCACAGAACAGCAAAAAAGATCAATGCAGAAATCAGTGAGTCCAAAGTCATCATATATGGCCTCCAAATATGAATCTTTTTGCATTGGCCCCATCAAGGCGTCTTCTGCTAGAGAGCTTGAACTGGGTGTTATGCTGGAGATTTGCAAATCCTGATAAGGATGGTGATGAATTCAGCTCTCCAACATATTGCAATGTAGCTGGCCAAAGGCGGATTATGATGTTAGCATGAGATACTGTACTACATACATCCCATCCATGGGTAAAAATGCACAAGCATGTGAGTCTGCGAATAGTCCGACATCTCACAGTAATAAAACAATTTGTCATCACCATGTTAAGTAGAGTGGGGCACTGTGCAGCATATGATGACATGAGGCCATATACACCAGCTTTGCACAGGACAATTTGGCCATATATGAACTGTGTGGTGTTGAGTCGCACCGAATATTTTTCTTGGGGCATTTGTTAATGTGGCAGCTGAAAATAATGATATCAATCAGGAGACCCTTGAATAAACACAATGTGTGCAACTGCATTGGTCCTATCGCAGTGAGGTAAATCTAGTCCAAGACCCCAGATGCAATAAATGAATAATGACCACAATGATAGAAAGCCATCTTCAGAGTCTACCATCAATGCCAGACCTTGTTAGATTTCAGTGCCCATGGCAAATGACCAGCAATTTTGGGTGATGTGGGAAAGATCAATCCTGAATGGTTTCTTCTTAATAGTTGCTTATATTCATCTGCCTGTCAAATGGACATTGTATGGCCACTGGCAAGACTCTTTCCCAATGCGTTATTTGGGCTGGAACAATGCCTAAGCTAGTGGATGAGCAGACAGTCTCAAAGTGGAGGGGTTTCAATGCGGTTGTCAATACACATGCTCCCCTGCTTACCAGTGCATGTTACTATATAGTGATACATAGCTGTCCAACTGGATTCTGTACAGAGTGTACTGTAATGGAGAATGGTATGTACATGATGCACTGTACGACACAAAAAGACATGGTAATAACTTGTGATTGGGAAATTTCTGTGAGGGCCAAAGAATTCAATGACAGGCCCAAGACGAGTTTCCAGACTTGGTCATACATTTTGGAGACTTCCATTAGCCATCAATTGCATATCCCTTTTTGGAAGCAATATGTTGGCTCAGGCATAGAGGACATTTTGACAGTCAGGTGTGTATGGCAGTACCACAGCATCCATGCTTTTAAAAGGCAGATGGTACATCCATAGAGCATAGGCACACAAAGTATTCATGGAGGTCTCCTATCAACTCTGGTAGCAATCATATACCAGGTGGTTGTCAAACTATGATGATGTTAGCTTTCATCAGACTGGAATATTAAATTACACGACGGATTGCCATACATCTCTAGAGAGGGAGCAGGATGTTGAACTGAATGTATGGAAACGTAATGTGGAGCAGCGGAAACTTGAAGTTCAGTTTACCACATTCAATAGTAAAGCCTTTCCCAAATGGCTCCTATTTGTCTTTTGGGAATATTTCAATGTACCAAATACCGCTGCAGTCATCTGAGAAGAAAAAACTGGTGACAGGCATCTGCACCTTTCAACTACTGGTGCTATGATACACCACGTTTTTGCTATGGACAGATTTAATTATGGATGATTACCAGTTTATTCTGCTGATATGAATCGCTTGGAAGATACAGACTCTGCATTTTACAAGGAGTTTATAAATGGAATCCATGCCATATCTATTTAGTCAACTATTTGTTTAAGTATGGACAGACATCCGAGCAAGCAATGAAGGTTGACCGAATATTGGGCCAATATAATGTAACATAGGTCCAGCATTGAACTTAGCTCCATTGCTTACTGGGACTGCCCTTCAACCAATCAATCTAGATTCTAAGACTGAATGTGGTATTATTGGCATAAGTCAGAAACCAGGGGCATTATAACTATGTTTCCTAACAATCCATGGAAAAGGCATAATTTACATCAGCACTTAAGGGAATTGTGTGGCCTCCAAGATGTTGACTGCATTGATATATACAGGAATACAGCACCCCACAGAGGACACTCAAAGAGGGACATTAGCAAAGTCTCCTTATAATGATAATATCACACTTAATGACAAATCGCTTCCCCTTACATGGAGTTGAAAATGATTCTTGGCACATATTTTATACCCATGGCTACTGCGCTTACTGTTATAAAACTCTTCACTTCACCCCTGTATTTTAAGAGCAGCTGAGATTGAAACATCTGTTAATCAAAGGTAGGTCACAAATCAGATGAAATTCTTAGGTCCCGTGCCAAGCCTCAAACTGAGAACATTTGTTTCTCTGGCAAAAAGTTCAGGTCTCTGTTGAAAACAGTGCCAATTTTTCTGTGGAATATGATCGCGTTATCATCTGTGCATAGTTCAGAGAGGGCTGCTTCATAGTATTCATGGAAATGAGCGAGAAAGGGTGCATATGGCGAAATAGAGCGAAACGAAACGAGAAACGTCAAAGGATTTGGGACCATTCATTTTTTTCTTCCTTTGTAGAAAAACAAGAAGAATGAAGTTTTGCACTTCGCTTATGTCTACATTCACCAAAAGCATACTCCTGCTTGATTATTGTTAAAAAAACGCACAGTTAACTTGTTAATTATGATGCAATTTATATCCCGATCTTGATCGTAGTATACTGCCCCACCACGTTAATGCCCATATACCTACTTGAATGTTTGTCAAACACTGGAGTCGATATCGATAATTTCGCTCATACCTAAGCGTCAGCACTTATGACATGTACGGCTCTTTATATTTCACCAGTGACACGCATTATAAGTCAGGTTGCCTAAGAACGAAATTTCAATGAATTGCATGGCAGAGCGAAAAAACAGAAGAGTAAACGAGCAATGTTAATCTTGAGTAGATTTATCCGAGCCACACAATTTGCATAGACATGTAGAACTACTGGCAGCATAGAGGTAGAGCGAGTGTCTTTGAAACAGAATGTAGTGAGTTCAAATCTAGTGGTTACCCTTTTTCCATTATAGGGCCTATGTTTATTTTTTTAATCTCAAGGTGATATATATATATATATATGTGGGCGGCTGATTTTAACTTAAGCTAAAATTTTAACATTAATTTCAACATAACAAGAGGGGTTCATATTGGGGTTGCCTGCTCCCCAATCGTTTTTTATTTCAAGAAATAAAATAAGTTTAAACCTACATCAAGAAACTTAATGTGTAAACATAATTTTCCATATATAATTTGGGGGTAACCACAAGTATTATTTGGGTTTTTTAATCCCTCGTCACAGTTCAACTTAGTTTATTTATCTGTTATTGTTTACTAATTATACAAAATTTAGCGTGTCATGGCAGATCTATAAATTTGTTTTATTATTTATTGATTAACTAATTAATTAATTAATTAATTTATTTATTTATTTATTTATTCATTCATCCATTTATTTATTTATTTGTTTGTTTGTTTGTTTATTTAGTTATTTATTATTCATTCATTCACTCACTCAACCATTCATTCATTCATTCATTTATCTTTTTATTCGTTCATTTGGTCGTAAATCAGTTCAATTATTTATTTTGTTTGTTTGTATTGAATGACAGTTTGCCAAGTTGTGTTTTATTACAATTAAATGTGCTGTTATCGACTGGTAACCACATTTTTCTCTATGTTAAACATAACTGAACTTCATTTTGCATTCAATACTTCGTGATATGTGATGCTTGGGAGCAGAATTACCAAAAGTTTCGCTTATTTCAATCCCTTTTCTTGTCTTTCAAACAAAAGCGTGTTTAAAATAATGTTAAGTGTCCAATGAAACTTATCCCTTGTATTATGGCGGTTTCCTATTATCATTTTTATTGCACCCAGGCAACCAATTGCAAGATACTTACCCAGTCTTGAATTCAACACAGAAAGACTCTTAAGAGCCAGGTATGGTTAATATGTGTATCACAAAACTTGCAAAACTCACTTGCTAGGAATTTGGCGGCTTGTACAGCGTGTCTGACAGCATTGGTGAACACGTGAATTGAACCCGACAGGTCCTAATACTTGCTGTAATTTCAGGATGAGATGCCCAAAATATCCGATTTGATGATACCAACGCGCCACAAGAACTAGGTAGCTTTAGGTTAAACCATGGAACATTTTTCCAGATAAAAACTACTAAAGTTACTAAAATAAAATCATTGCTTTACTCATTAAATTTAGTTTTTTCGTTTTTTGTGTCGTTGATTTTGTTGTTGTTTTGTAGAATATAGCAAAATAAATGAGTATTGGTGTAGTTATTAATATGCAAAGATCAACACGTCTGCAAGATACGATTTTTTTTTAATCAACAAGTAAATTATTTTGAAAAAAAAATCTTAAAAAGGTCTGGTAACAGTAGTTATTAAGAAGAAAAAATAAATCTGGTTCAATTCAAAGCTAATTTATTTTTGAGAATAGTTGTCAGAGAATATGTGAAGCACTTATTACTGAACTTTCAGTGAGAATTTTGACCTGCAGGATCCGATTTTTACATTATGCAATTTGTAATAATATCTTGAAGAAAACATGTAATAAATCAAGTGAAGTGAAAAATGTAATACAACGGAATACATCGCGCATAGATATGTTTGTATTTTTTCCTTTTTTCATTAATGATTTTGATCGATTTTAAAATTAAGCCTAATAACATCAACGTGCGAAACACGTTCTATGTAGTCATCCTTTCCTGCATACAAAAGGGGGAAAGTATGGAAAAAATGTAGGATCAGCTGACAAACGTACCCACAAACTCAGAGATGTTCCTGTCTGGGGTATGGAAGATTGAGGTTCAGCCATAGAAGTATAACTACAAAAGATGGCACAGACACAGCGACGAGTGTTGTAACACATTGTGGCCACGTTTTCTAATACACTGTAAAACATAACCTCTGTGACATTGTGGCCAGTCTTCCTGTTGCCTGGACAATGTTTTGGCGTTCCCCAAATATTTTATAATAGATAGTAAAAAAAGAAAAAAAATCATTTTACAATAACCTCCAATACACCTGTTTCTCCAAATAATTGGAGAGGACGCCATGCATTACAGTTAAAGGTACATTCTTCTTTCAATTTGCACAAAAATTAGTACATGGTTTCTCACGGGATCTCAGGGTACTCTTGTTGGACCGGAAACAATAGCTACTGATTTTTGGACACTTAATTTTGGGTACCAACAAGAAGGATACGTGACTCTCCCAATTGACTTTATATTGATGGTCGTCTCAAATATAGCCATTAAGGAAACTGAATTGCAAGATAAAAATATGTAGGTCTTCAATTGTAGGCGCAGTGTATACGCATGGAATGAATCTTATTATGGAGATACAAATCAAAACATAAATATCATACTCATCATTTCAAAAATTTCAGAGACAAACAAATGAAAATGAAGGAACGACAAAGAAAGATTATTAGAAACAAAGAGCACAGAAAAAATGGAAGGAAATTTACGTCTCGATCAGTCTAGGTGTTAAAACTTTGAATAGGACCTTACAGTTTTCGAAACTAAAATTTTCGCATTTCATCTAAACTAGCAATCTCTCTCTCTCTCTCTGTCTCCCTGTCTCTCTCTCTCTCTCCCTGTCTCTCTCTCTCTCTCTCTCCCTCTCTCTCTCTCTCTCTCTCTCTCTCTCTCTCTCTCTCGCCTGTTTCTCACACCGTCACAAGGGTGGCTACAATGAGTGGTTTCGTTTCATAAATTATTTTCAAAGTTTTTCAGATATAAGTTTTCCAATTTTATTCGATTTCGGTAAGGTCACGTTATTTACTGCATTTCGTGCTAGCAGCCCGTTTATCGAATGATATGTACAGGGGTTTTTACCATCTGTTTGAGTACAGATTCCAACTGAGATATAATATAACCTTTTATATCATACTATTTTTCAATTAGTATTATGGTGAAGGACTGCCTTAGAAATAAATAACCATCAGTTAATGTATATTGTCATTTAACACTTACATGTACCACTACTATTTGGTTCATTACAAAGTAAGCAGTTTCTTGCTAGCTCCTTACTTGCAGGATGACAATTTAGCAGTAGTCAAGCACAGTTCATGAAACCACCACCACAAGGAGTTACAAGATTCTTTTTTTCAAACTTATATTTAACTCACTGACAATGAATGCAATACGTCCTAAGTGTTGGGGAAATCTTTCTAAATCCACAAACATATCCCACATTACCCTTCCGTTTCTATTGAGAGAGAGAGAGAGAGAGAGAGAGAGAGAGAGAGAGAGAGAGAGAGAGAGAGAGAGAGAGAGAGAGAGAGAGAGAGAGAGAGAGACGTATTGAGGCAGGAGCTTCACATTATCAGGTACACAATATATAGAGGAATAAGAAATTAGACTATTTAGAAAAAAGTCTACGGTGTAGACCATAGTAGAAATCAGTGATGAATAAATCTCCATGGACGACTAATACATATTTATGTGTATCTCAGAGGACAATGGCTTCTGGTCCATCTCTGTACTGAAATCAATGAACCAGGGAATTGCCAATTACGTTTTTATATACTTTATTCAGTATGCTGAAAAGTCAGCATAAACAAGCCAAACTTTGTTCCAATTAAATTTAGTTTCCAACCAATGCACTATCTGATAGTTATTCATCCAGACTACAGGCTTGATGGTAACATTGGCAAACCCTTATCTACATATAATTGGTTTTAAGGCCACATAGAAGTATTGTTACAAATATGTTATGATATCGAAAAATATCCTCACACTTTATAAATAAACGTTTTTCAGGTATTGCTGAGACACGATCCCACTCCAAACTCTCGGTAAAAGGCAATATTCTGCTCGAATATGTATGTGCAGAACGTTATTGGTTCTCCACAACGACAAGGCTGGGGACACTTCGCAGTTTATAATTGTAATTGAGCCAGTTAGAATGCCCATTGGAAGACAAATTGTGATGGCTTATTTGGGTTCTTTTTTATCCTCGGGCCCTCCGGTCGACTAAGCATTGCCATCGCCATCTCTGTGCTTGCGTGTGTCCATCCGTCTTACCCTTGCGGACACTAACCTTTGACCAAATTGTTAGGTGTCTCAAGGTCGTTACGACTGGTGTGTTTCTCTTTCACCAGTAGATGCCTAAATTAACACTACATCCAGCACTTAAAGTCCCTCTGTGCCGGAAAGTAATACAATAGTGACTGAAAAAAAAAATGGAAAATAAGTAAATAAATAAACCTCAATAAAAAAAAACATGACTAGCAAACTGTGCGATAAAAATACTTTCATAAGAACTATAGTCATGTGTTTGCGTTTAGGTCACCATTTAATAGCTAGGGAACAATTTTACTCTGTCTGAAGGAATATTGGGCACTGCAAAGATAATTGTCCGACGCTCCTATCTGGACAATAGAAATTAAAGAATGTGCAGTGTACTTAAATATTTGTCAGTCACTGCTGTTGTAATAGCGCGACATTAAAGCAAAACTCCTGTTGCAAGAGCATGTAACACAAAGCTCATTTGTCTGGCTTGAGCACGCTCCACTTTATTGGCGTACAACAACAATCTTGCATCAGCATAAAAAACACAGGTCACATATATAATAGGTTTTGACAGACACAAAAAAAAATTACCACCACTTCAGACACATGATTACAAGCAAGTAATTCACATCATTCATTAATGATTTCTGATGTGTTTCCAGTGGAACTTGATGTAACAAGGCTCACAAAGAATGTCTTAGCTTAATCTATGATTGCAAAGGTCGCTGACTGGATTCTTCACATTATGTTTTAATAATTATTCCACTATGTGTGTCAGCGCATACAGTAATACAACTTCTCCCATGTCCTGCATGTTCTGCACCTCTTTGCAAAAAAAAAAAAAAAAAACAGTTACCAGATCTTCCAATTCTGTTCAGAGTGGACATCACGCTATAAGCGCTCTAATGCATGAGCACTGCAATAGCCCAAAAGATGTCAAGCCATTCAAACCTGAATGTACACTATCTTTGTTATATTTAAAAATGCCTTATTTTATTTCCACGTGTTATTCATCGAATTGCACTTCATGACTTTCATCAGCAATCCCTCGAGTCATATTCGACTTGCAGACATATCCCTTGATGCACAATTCAGCTTACCCTTATTAGTTCTTCATTTCTGAGAGGTATGGGGCATGTTCTGCGGGGACGGCGTCACAGGTCATACTAAAACCTGACTGCTGGCTTTGTGTCTTTATCTAAAGACAAGGATTTTCGTAAACAAATCGAGCTTATTCGATTGGCCAGTTATTGAGTCAATGGCAAATGGTTTGTTTTGAAAATTAAGCCAACAGACATCATTGCGTTAGCTGTGCCTCCATGTGATGAGCACTACACTCCTGTAGCACCTTCTAAACTCCGCAATTCTGAAATTTCCGCCAGGGTATCGTTATTCCGTGTGTGTCTTAATTGGAAACAAAGAGACTGGCAAATACCTTGAAAGTAAATTTATGGGTCGCAGATTGCTGTGTCAATTAATTCAGAGGAACAAAGGCCGTATTTACACACAGGTGAGATGGCAAGGAGCAATGGTGAACAGTGTCAGTTGCAATGTGCAACTCATGACCACACTTTTGAATGCCAGACAAAGGCTGAGTAAATATATCGTTTGTTGGCATATTAAATTACACAAATACGACTTGATGTTTTGCAACTCAGATGCCACGTTTCTTTTTAGTTTCATTGTAGAAAACGACGCAAACAGGCAGCAATTCAGATAAAACCATTTTGTCCACGATCTTTCAAACTGGTACACAATACAGGGATGTCCTGTGTTCTAATCTTGGCTGTATGATTCAAGAAAATGGAATATAATTTGAATAAACATTGCAGGAAACTTACCGTGATATCATACAGTAAATAATAACCGTGCTTGATCCTTCAAGTGACAATAAGCGATAGATATATCCAGGGGACGTTGGCCTATACTGGCGCTGACCACATTGTCGTGATAGAGCTCACGTACAGGTCCTCAGAGTAATCTACTGATAAATTAGCTAATTGGTGTTCTGCTGTGGCTGTTTCCTTCTCTTCCACAAAATGTTATCACAGTTGCTTTCCGCTATCATCTCGCCTAAGACAATTCATGTTGCTTTTAAAAAAGAAAAAGGGAGGTGGGAGACAATAACAGGCCATAATGTCTTGTGCACAAATTGCCCAAAGCATTTCGTACTTAAATTACAATTGAGTGGAAAGGTTTCCTTTGCTCAGGTTTGGTTATTTGACTAACCTTGCGGATTTGTGCACTGGTAGGTCTCACCTCATCATTTAAAACTTTGCTCTCGACCCCCCCCCCCCCCCAAAAAAAGGAAAAGCTTTTATCGTGTGCCTTTTTTCCTCTGCAGGCAAATGTTCTTAATTGATTTGTTTTTATCTTGACTAACAGCAATTACGAATGTACTAATCAGAGCGGTGTGTAACAAACGGGTTGAACGGCTGATACAAACAGACGAGTGAATCGGTCGAGGGTCGAGTATGCGAGCCGAAATCCATTAGACATGCTTTATACAAGTTGAGGTCCGAACAAATGACGTTAAACATAATTTCTTTGCTAAGAAGTACTTTTTCTTGCCCCAGAAGGCCTTTATAATATAATCGCCTTTACTATGCTGTACATTCGTAGACACATGACCACACATGTCGGTCATTTTGGGAATAAAGTTGGGTAATTTAGCCATCCTTTTGTTGGAGGCAGGTGCTGTGAAACTGCAACTCCATTTTCACGGTTCTCATCTATCGTCTGGAGTGCCTCTTGATTAGAGGTCAAGTGCTGTTGTTAGACCCTGTCACTGCCAATTTTGAAGTCCCAACGCATTTTGAGAGACATTTTGCATGGTCTGGTTGCTTCTCTGAACGGTGCCCTGACTTATAATTTTGTTTTGTAATTTTTACAGATCATTAATGTGCATTTGGCCTTCCATAACAGGCAACCAGTTACACATAACATGAGTAGATGACATCCACATCGAGCCTTGCAAAAAAAAAAATCCGTTTATTCAGGTACAAAAACTCGATAAACATGTAAGTATTTGTAAAAATAACATTTTTTATCTCAGAAAGGAATGTTAAAGTAAATGTTACAGTAATAGTTGCAGGCCAGTTTCTGTCATTTACAAGCAACTTCATTTTAACAGAATGTTAACAAGGGCTCACACTGGGTAAAGCTCCCCCTTTAATGTGTTCCAATTCTTCTCGGTCCAGTCAATATTCATGCAAAAAAGTAGTTGCCAGCTGAAGGTATATTTCTGAAGAAAGCGTAAATTGATTTTTGCATTGGCTAGGTTAATGTCGTTTTTGCCATACGCTAATTCTGAACAGAATCTCAATTTTGTGTTCCATTTTTGCCTCCAATCGAACCAATATGCCATAAGCGACCACTCAACTTGTATTAATTCACCACATCTTTCCCGAGTGAAAGCAGTCTAAAACAGTAAAAATCTTGAAATTTTTTACGATATCAATTTTTACTTATTTTTTATGTTTTTAATTGTCTTATTAGATCTGATTTTGGAGGGGACCAAAGTTGGGAAGGTAAATTGAAATATATATATATATATATATATATATATATATATATATATATATATATATATATATATATGTGTATATATATATATATATATATATATACATATATATATCAATTGCAATGACGTAGCTAATACTCGTGTGTGATGATTTGATTGTTGGCGTGTGTGTTTTTTTTTCCGGAAAATCCATTATGTTAGGTAGTTTATAACTATTCTGTCACAGACGCACGTGGACGTGAAACATAAAACAGGACGTTTCCCCTTGCAAGCGCCTAAACTGAAATAACTTCTTTAAAATTGTATAGATTAATTTGTCAGTATTTAAATGGTGTTCGGTTCACAGGAACCCCATTCACGTGACACCTGACACAATAATTTTTGTTGCTCCTTGGCCCAAGTCAGGTCACATTATGTACCTGATAAACAACATCTCTCTGCTTGCTCAAGGCACAAACCACTCTGAGTATGCAACGACAAGCTGTCTTTTGATTTGAGTATTTTATCTATTGATCATCAAAGTTAAACCAGAAATCAGTAGGGTACTCTAATATCCCAAACCTGTCAACGTTGGGATATTGCCAAGAGAAGGAGATGTCTACCATGCATATTTGTGAACTGATTTGACGTGGCCGCCAGGAAAGAAGGTAAACACTTGTTTAAATGCCAACTTGTCCATTACGTAAGTGTGAGATATGGGTCTGTAGTTCTTACTTGACATTATGTCACTACTTTGAATAAGTGAGCTACACAGCCTTTTTCCTGTACAATGTAAAATACAGTACATCACACAGATAAATAAGAAACCGAGTTGATTTACGGATCACAGAAACTGGTAGTTTGAAAGAATTGTTTTTGTGCCAAAAGCAAAATAAGGGAAAATAAAAATATAAGAAAGTAAATGAATTTTTATTTACTTCAGAGTAATGTACATAAGGGCACCGCGCTCCCTTTCTAGGATGTTCTTTAAGCAGGGTGAAACCCCATTTAATTAAGTGTTTGGCAACACAAAAGTGAGGAATGCAGATTATGTAGACACTAAAAACTCCGAGGAATAATATTGATTGACACCTGGATTGGAGGGGGAAGCAGAGCGTGCGGTGTACTGTTAACCTTTTTTCACAAGATGAATCCAAAGATAACAACTTTTCTTGTTGCCAGGAGAAATTGAGGACGTTGGCTTACCGAGATCATTTGATTATAGTGTGTTAAATCTTCATTTGCGGACATATAATTCACCGATATGAAGATCAACTATGGGATAACAGCAGATGATGGCTACTTTTGTAATGGTCACAGCAACATTGACAGATCAAAGCTAAAGGCAGATTTCTTTATTTGTCATAATAATGGTAATTGCCAGCTGTAAGAAGTGTCTGGCACTATCAGAGAAAAGCCTTAGTTATCAGTTCCATGTGTATTCCCATTTCTCTTATACGTTTTCCAGTCTCATTCCTGGTTTCTGTCTGAGCATTGTTTCTCTTTTCGTCTGTCTACTCACACTAATTCTTGTGTTCTTTCAGCTATATAATACCATTTTTAAGAGATTTTGACCTTCCCAGCCATTTTGCTTTGGCTCCTCATTGGTTCCTGCACATTTATCTTGCCTTTTTATTATATTCTATTCAGATTATCAAGTTAGCCATAAGAAGGTCATGTTGCCAAATGTAGGAAAGATTCTCTGTTTCAGTTCTGCATGAAGTCTGGCACACGTATAAAATACCCCAACTGTAATTGTGCAGGAAGATCATACAATATGGTTAGCCTGTGGTTAACTTCTTTTGAGCCAAAGGTGGTGAAGTCAGGAATACAAACTAACGTCTCTGCTCTCTTCCCAGAAGAGCAATGAAAATTATGTAACCATGTGACGAGCTCATCCCTTCGGCACCCTATTTACCTTGTCAGGCCATGTCATGTCATGTCAGGCCTTGTCACCTTTTCGTTTTTGGATTTTGACCTATCCCCTAATCAGGCATTAACACTTTGGGGTCAGACCAAGGTCTTATTGGGCTTTTTTTGCTAGAATATGACGGAGTTTGGAGTAACTGTCCATGCTCTTTCTCAGCCACTGAAGTGACCAAGTACTTAGCCTCTTTCCTGTTTGACGAAATGTTTACTCCTTTTCCCAGTTGCTGGAGTCATCAAGTGTTTTTACCTTCGCTTTCAGCCTCTAAAGCACTCCTGGAATTGAGTGGCTGATGACATCGCAACCTCTCATTGATTTCTTGTCGTTTGGTATGTTTTAGGACAGTGAAAATTGTGGCATAGGGTTAAATGACTGTGTATTGTTCCACGTTTTGAGCGAAAGGTGTTATTGCTGCTCTGTTCAAAACCACGTTCCCTGGTTTCCTTGAATATCTTCCTTTCCTTCATTTTCCCACTATTTTCAACCTTTCCACGTGATGCCCGGATTTTACTCGAGCATTCTATCCTGTATGTTGATGTTTTGTTGCATACTGAATAAAAGTCACCCCATCAGCGGAAAAAGGCGTGCGAAAAACATGGAGAGAGCAATTACCGCGAGACGCCCGGTGCAAACAGATGGAATAATTGGCAGTCTCTGTTGAAAATGAAAAGTCGGTTAAACTAAGGAAGAACCTCTTTAATAGTGGCGGACGCTTCCTTGAAACCTCTGTCGCAGATAACACAGGCTACAAGAATTTGAAAAATGCAAATACAAAAACTCCCCACGTTTGAACTTCACAGCGCGATTAACAGTTGAAATGGCTTGATTATTCCCAGTCGATTGCTTCACTTTTCTTGTTCTGCACCAGACAGACACAAACAGCGTTGACACATGCGGGAAGTATTGAATTTGTGCACCAAGTCTTTCAGTTTTGCTGATTAATTTATTTAGAAACATAACCGTAAGAATAAATACAAGTTTCTTGATCACTATGTTTTTTTTCATTTATTAACTAAAATTCCCTGATTGAAAAAGAATGACTGCTTTATTTAAAAGCATACAAATCCAATCTTAAAAGTTTGTTCATCCACAGAGAAGTTCAAGCGGTGATAACGTTGCAATTCTATCTGACATAACTTAATTAGCCATTTGTTTTAAAATCCTGAATATCAATTTTCACCTTAGGCAGATGTATTTTATAACACAAATCATATATACATATATATATATATATATATATATATATATATATATATATATATATATATATATATATATATATATATATATATATATATATATAAATTCTCGGTCATTATGTCTGATTCAGTGACGAAAAGGATAGGACCATACTACCAGAAACAGGAAAGAACTAATTTTACAAGCATATTGAAACAGCAACTTCGTTTGAGCGTCGACTACTTTGCCCATGCCAAGTTGTGTTGCTTGATTTTTTCTTTTTTTTTTGGGGGGGGGGGGGCTGATTCCAAAAGAAACATGAGCAACAAGTCACAGGCTGGTTTGCTACCTTGTGCCGTGCATACCCATAATGAAATTATTCTTTATAAAACTTGTAATGTATCATGCCATGTTTGTATATATCAAAGTCTATTTCGGCATTGAAAGTAAATTCCGTGGAGGGTAAATAGATGGTGACGTATGTGAAATTTCAGAAGTATTTCAATACATATTCGACATTTTCTTTATTGACCTTGAAAAATGAAACGCTTAAAATTTATTCAGGGTGCATTATTGCATCAATTTTGCTCACAGGTGACATTTCCCAGTCCACATAGGCATATACTGTTTTATTCGTTATGGCGCCCTAGTTGAGTTCACTGTTGGAAGGTGAACGTAACATTGGCATCGGCATCATACGTTTGATACTGTATACTTTAAAGAGATTGAAAATTGAATAATGTAACCAAAAATGCATAAATATTGACCTTCGCCATTTTGCAAGTGTCGCAATTCCCATCTTACATAGAGCCTTTCGTTTACTAATTGTTTCACTTCCAGGCTGGTTAGGCATTCTCATTTTAAAGATACTTTATTCGCTAACGCCAAATGAGATTTGAAAAAAAACATACATACTGATAACGGGTATTAGGGAGTACAAAACTGCAAAGCAAGAGGTTGAAATATATTTTTAACGCGCTTAGAAGAAGGAAAAAATAATGTGGAAAATGGAGGGGTAAACTGAACAAAACTTTGATCAGGTTGACGTGATACAATTAACACGTAACTTGAGTGACTTTTACAGAATTTTCGGCTCACAACTTCTAAACTACATAAGAAATAAAAAAAAAAAACTTTTCCTTCGCAAAATATACTATCGACGTATTGAACAGGAACTTGTTCGAATGACATAATTGAAGGTCCTCCCTGGAGATCAACTCATATTTCACGTGGATTGCAAAACATAGAAACGGTTTTTGGCTCGGTGAGATTACCAAACTCTTTAAAGCTCAAATGCAAATAGCAGACAAGTGTTGATTTAAGGTCATCTGTCTGAGTTCCAGACAATTACTCTTAAACATAAGGAACAGTGAGGCACCAGCAGCAAAAAAGATACAAATATTGAATCATTGACGTATATTGAAAACAACAAAGAACCTAAGATGGAACCTTGTGGGACCCTTGCATTGACATAGTGCCAAGTTCAAGACTGGAAAAAATGTCATTGCAGAGGGCAGGATGATCACTGTTGTTTGCACTTTCAGCTGACTTCGCTCTCCGACACATACTGTTGTGCTTCCACATGAACCTTCTCACTTCGGTGGATAGCCAGGGGGGATCATCAGGTATAAGTGCTATGTTTTCACAATGATTATAATCTTTTGTGTTATCAAGAAAAAGAATATTGTGCTACCATTTCATTCACATGTAATTTTTCAAATGCTATCCTGATCTATGTTAACTAATGCTTCGTTAAGACGGTAAAATCACCTCAATTAGTGCACCAAACTTGTGGAAAATACGGTGTCGTCTTGTATACTTAAAATGAAATTAAACAGACTAGGTCAAAATGATGAGTTGAGCTTAAACCTACACTACCAGTAACCCTTACTATGTAAGATTAGTACTTACTGTGAAATCAATACATTTTGAACTATGTTCTATGACCCGGGTAGGTTCTGTTACAGGTTGGGTGGAAATACAATTGTCCAAGATCAAGTACAGTCTGCTTTGTATATTTTCTAATATATCGCCGTTGAAATTACCATAAATTATGATGTGTCATATCTTCGAATCCTTTGTCAAATAGACACTATCTTCAAAGTTCTCCAAAAATCTCTTACATGTAAGTTTGGGAGTGTATAAAATGCACATCAAATCAACTTTTTATTTTCAAATGATGATATTGTACACCAGACACGTGGGAAATTAAGATCTTTTCTGACCAGGCACGTTTTTATTAAGATTAACAGAAACTTCAACTCCTATACCGTTATTCTATCAATTCGCAGGAGGTCTTTCAAAGCCTTCATTGTTCTTTACCAAGTCATGTAGCCAGGTTACATAAACGTAAATATACATGCAAACACGCCATATGTAATGGAGTAAAAAAACTGAAATATTAAAAAAAAGATGGAAGCTAAAATATGAGGTATAATGGTAGCAGCTTGCTTCACGCGATGAACATTGAGGCCAACCATTTAAGAAACCATTTGCACTCAAAAATATCTACATGCTTGAACTCCTAATTGCCAGTTGTCGACGTCTGAGTTAACTCCAGGTTATCAGAGCCCGAGGTAAACCAACAGTTAACTGAAAGGTTGGCTTGTACCCATGCATTTGGAAGTTAACATCGAGTTACATTATGGTTTCTTTTTAACCTTGCCCCCCCCCCCCCAAATATGTTTAATAGGACATTGCGTTAGCGCAGTGTAGGTTAGATTTGTGTAAGACGGGGTCACTTGAGCGGATGCGATCGGAAAGTACGTTTTAATTATGACTTAATCTTGCAGTGCCTTTTCTTTCTTATGCTAAATAGTTGTCCACGCACCAGTAGACCGCTCGTTCTTCCAAATTCAGTTTTGTCCTGTGCGTCGCCCTGTCAAGTCGCGTATTTCGTTTTTGTTCCTGTCCTGTGTGTCTTCGTCGTCCTTACCAAACTAACATGGGACGAAAGTGCAAGAAATGTAGAAAACCTGTAAAAGGACATCCTGGTTAGACTAGGAAAGCCTGTACACAGGACACAGATATGGACAGTATCCGGGAAAGTACCGAACCCGAACCAAGACAGTCAGAATCCTCCTAGAGGAGTAAAGCGCCGTCCACGGTGAACCTAGCCAGCGGGGTCCCCCCATACAGCCCAGCTACACGCCAGCAAGGGGTTAATTCGTCTACAGCAGCAAGCCCGGCAGCTTCATCCGAGGCAGTTTCGGAGCAGGGACACCATGCCAGTCTGCATAAGCCCACCCACGGGCCTTTGGTCGACATAAGCGTGGATTCCCGTCCAAACATAGCGGACGAAAGTCAGGCAGGGACCAGGGAGGACCTTTCGCGAACCGCCACTGGTCAGATCACAGGATTGGGAGACGTGCGCACTTTGCCATCCGTCGCAGGGTTGTGCCCCGTGGAGGGAATCAACGAGAAGACAGTTAAAACGCTGAGTTTATATATCTGGATGAATTTTTGCACAATAGGTGTTTATCGCATGAATCCGAATTCACTACGTTTATGGACAGTAATGGCGTGTTAAACTACAAGCCAAAACGTTCAAGGCGTAAGATAAGTAGCTTCGCTTCATGGCTTGAGGCTTGGTCCAACTATGAAAAGTTAATGGTTCGAGTACATGGGGTTGAACTTTATTTTCACATGTGCGACTACAGAACATACACCATGGAGGCCGAAAAGAATTTTTGACGTCGGACATAGGGCTGCACTATCAGGTAGATCCGTGTAGTTTGATTAAATAGACATTGTACTTGCCAGTACCATTCTCCACGCCTGAGCATTGAAACCAAACGCCTTGCAGTGTCTGCGGTGTCATGCTTACGATCACGTGGTCAATGAGTGTCCTTTTACCGCGCTTCCCGCACAAACGGTGGCACAAGGTCGCAAGGCGGGAAAGTCGCAAGAAATATGCCAAAATTTCAATCGAAACAAGTGTGCTTTCCCAAAGTGCAGGCGCAGACACGTATGCAAGGAGTGCCAGGGAGGATTACCGTACAAAGACTGCGCAAAGACCGGCCCATGCAGCCAGGATAATAACTCAGTATAAATCAACCCAATTATATTATGAGGAATCATGCCAAAACATAGGCCATCTCAGCATACCTATTGTTTGTGGACTGTGCGCTTGCGCATAACTATGCCCAAAATTTTTGTATGTTAAATGTCTCTATGGTATATTATATGTTTCATGGGATATATGTGGATTGATGTTAATAAAATTATGAAACTATACACCTCATCGTCTTTGTCAGATTTAACTCTGAGTTATTATTTTATTACCTTCCTATTTAATGCAAAAACACTTTCTGTTGCGGTTTAACTCTGAATACATGGAAGTGAAGGCTTCAGTGTATCATTATTTATTGTTTGCGGCCTATATATCAGGCCAGCTTGGCTGTACGACACTTCATTGGCAAAATTTTACAGGATATGTGGGAAGAATCATGGATCACCATCTTGCTCACCTTCGTTTTATTTACCTGGTAGAAAGAGTTTAAAGAAGTCCACACCTTCAAGATAAAAGCATTTAGGGCTCTATCGGGTAGTGCTTTTAATACTAGGGTACTCACCAGACGGATTTCAAAATAGCCAGATACCGCCGGGTGTTATCCGCCACACTGGATCGCAAAATCTATCTACACATTAATATGCATTAGCATATTACTGGTAGACGAACCGCCATATTTGAACTGGTTTTTTTTTTTTTACATATTTTGCAATTGACTTGTTCACCTTCCTCGTAAATAATCTCAAACGTGGGACTGGGAGCGTTGGGTCGTGTGGGCTTCCATCAGCGATGATGTCAGATCAATGATATTCTGCAAATGAAATGGGAGAGCCTCAATTTGGAATTGAAAAAATTCCCGCCTACCGTGATGCATTGCATGTGGAGAGCTATTATATATATTCAACATTTTAATCATTTTCAAATTAGTATTTTCGTTATGGGGGCAGGGGAATGGACCAGTACACTTCTACATATAATGGAAAATGATTGTCATGTGAAACCCAAATTTTGTGGTGTTTTGTTATTATTTTCTCAGATGATCATCATTTTGAGTGCAAAAGTTGCAGGGAGGGAGGATGTTATGAAATTTAGTATCCCAAGTACTAAGTAAATATAATGATAATGCTGAACCATCCCTTATTTATTTTATGTATTACATATTTATGTAGGTATTAATTCTATTAATACAACTAAAATATATAATGTATCTGATATAATTATATATATATATATATATATATATATATATATATATATATGTACGTACATAGTAATTGTATGATACCCATCAATTCCATTGGGAATAGCTGTCGATCCGGGTACCCACGTTTTTTGGCAGATACTTGGCAGACCCCTTGAAGCAACCCCTGAGAATATGACGGTGAGGATTAATTCTCTGCAACTTTCTTTTTGGCATTTTTTTACAAGTTATGCCAGGCGTCTTTCAGCCGATTCTTGCTTCGCTTATTCACTCCATGCCTAGAATTAACTGCTATGTAACACGTGTCCCAGGTTTTATTTTTTTTCCTCCATTATTCGTCCATCAGGTTTTTTAACTTCCCAGTAAGTCTTGAAACGACTCCACCAGCTCCAGGATAGTTAATTTTTAAGGGGGGGGGGGGAGGAGATTAACTTTTTACTTTGGTTCCATGATGAATGCTTCTGTAAGACCAGTGACACAACTTACTATGCCCAAGCATCAAACTATTTTTCTGCAATGAAAAACATCAGAACTGGGGCTGCAGGACTCGTCCAGTAAACGTGCACATTAAATGAGAGAACCCATTGTTTTTGAAAATGCAGAGAAGAAGAAGGCTGGTTTCAACGTGAGGTTGAGTAATCTGCACTTGACCAACCGAGTGTAAGCCAAGTTAGATTGACTCAACCTGAAGTTAACTTGCAGTTAATCTGTAGTTTGATAACCTCAGGTTGACCCACTTAACCTGGAGTTGGCCTTGCAGTTTTCTACAATTGGCCAATAGCCTCACAGCAGAGGTAAGTTCATAGCATCATACACATAATTGCAGATTGAATCAACGCTTTGAAAACTAATGCTCAGAAACTGGATATAAGTACACACAGTATTTAATGAAACAGGTTAGAAATCCAACTGAAAATAAATACAAAATGACATGAAGACCTTCCTCTGAGTATATTGATTTCTCAAAGTGCCAGGTACAAAAGCCAGCCTCGGTGAAGCAAGAACATCCTGTCACCACAGAACCAAAGCATGACCTAGAAACTATATTGACTAATCACCAATCAGTTGAAAAAGTGAATGTTCAATACTAACTACCCTCTCGACCATACAGGAAATGTGCATGACAAACTCATTTATAATAAGGATAGAGTTTATCTAAAAAGGACTTTTCCAAATGAGATCCAGATAACAAATTGATCAATCTACAACTGACACCCTCTGCATGTATAGCCATCGCCATGGCCATATCTCAAACCAAGTGCACGAAAAACAAACCTCCCTGAGACAGGAATTCAGTAAACCACTGCCAGTCCTGCCGAATTACCATACATATACTGATGCTTTATTATCGCATTGTAAGTGTATTGCATTGCCCCTCAATTGTGCACTGCATAGCTTCCAAGCAACTGCAACTATCAAAACTACAAGACAATTAACGTCTAACTCTAGAAGTAGAACCATATCTGGAAACTGAGTGTGACAAGATTCCCTGACAGCAAGAAACTACCCCCACAACAGGTGAGACATGCATCTATTGAAAACACTGCATCAGGTTCAGACCAGTTCTCATGCAGTACAAGAGAAATCAAATATTAGGTACTGAGGAAAGTCTTCCACAACACAACATCATTTAAAAAATATGTAGGAATGGATATCTGAGCAGTCTGAGAAAAACACTGACAATGAACCCAAATGATGCAACATACGTGAAATTAAAACATGTCAAGGATGCACACATTTTAGGCAGCCAACTGCATATATGTCTAGTAAGGACTGAAATTCATGCTTCAAAGCTGAGGTTTCATTAAACCAGGTATCAAGCGAGGACTCTGTCTCATTGTCTTCAAAAGCATGGGAACTGTCATATGTGTTGTATCCATGCATATACCAAGTTATACCATAGATGTCATGGGACTCTCTCCTTGCTGAATTACTTGACCAAGTCCAAGATTCTTCAACAAATTCTGTAAATACTCAAAAACTTCACAAGGTCTACTTTCTCTATCTGCGCTCCCAAAGTCATCCAATAATTAGTAACATAAAAGCCAGCATCCTTAAATAAGAAAGCAATGGCATTGGCTTCTTCTCTCTGACATAACACGACAGACCAAAACAAAGTGACATACCTAAGAGAATAATTCCTCCACAACAATGTAATTGATATTGACTGGGGAAACTTGTATCTGAGTATACGCCCTGGAGAGCTCCGTCTTAAGGACTAGACACCCCTGACCAAGACCAAAAAGAATGTCTAATAAATCATTTATGGCAGGATAGTAAACACAAATCTCACAATCTAAATACAAAATTTTGCTCATTCCATCATTGACTGATCATGATCACCTCGCTAACCATGACATTTCAATAATGACTCTCATATCCGCCAAATCTTTCTGGACCTGTGTCGAAAAGTGAAATATTAATAGCTGTCTGTAAAGCATTATGAGTGAAAGGACCAATAGTAGCCCCTGACTCTAATTTCTTAGTGATAAAGTTATCAACATGATCTGGGAATGCTTGAACCCAGAGATGAATCTCATCAGGCAACAATGACAGAACCAAAGAATTATATCCTGCAGCAAAACTATAGTCCAGATAATCACAAATATTAATATGATAATTTTTTGCAGCACTCTATTTGCTATGCCAGACACCTATATTAAATCCAGATGGATCATGAATATGACCCCCCCCCCCCATAATATTAGATACTCTACAAGGAACAATTAGCTTGTGAATATCGAAATACTTGTTCAATGTGACAGAATCTGAGCTGCACCAACAATGTTGCAACTGAGCATACCCTACTGTAACCTTAACACTACTAGGACTATTTGGTTTAAACAAATGATTCCAGATGTAACTGTAGGCTACATCATAGATCTTAGGACTGTTTTTTCTTCTTATACATTTCACTTACCCAGTCAATATTTATACCCATATCAAAAGGCAAGTACTATGCATCAAATACACGATGCATCATCATTTCTGCAATATACACAAGTGATGGACTATGCAGGTGTTAAACATTACAAACTTTATTATCATTTCAGATAATATCATGTCTTCTAATCCGAAGTGTTGGAACAGTCTCGCTTTCTTTAATTTCTGTAACTTTATTTACCTTAAGATAGTTCACAAAACAAAATTCCTTCACAATTAAACCTATCACATAACTCATCACTATTATAGGTTACACTTCTGTTAACTGATAGAGAAGCAACAGAACCATCATGAAACTCACTAGTAACTGATAGAGAAAACCAGTCATTCTGACTGTTATGCATGAACACTGAACCATCAATCATTAATATATCTGACAACCAGTCTGAAACTGACATTATTCAATGCCCGTGCATTTCATAGGCTTCCTGCCACGTTTTGCCCTGGTGTTCGCATTCTGTGGATGAGTTGCTGTGATTAAACTGTGCCCTCTCTACCAGCCAAAATGTGGCAAAAATATTAGTCACATAGCAGCTCTTTGCAATTAACAAATCCGGCATGTGAATGTGGTTTTGAACATCTACCAAATGGTATTTTCAACAAAATAAAGAGCGCTTGTGCCCTTGTTATTTCTAGTAGTAGTTTAACTCGATTTGATACTAGCAGCTCTCAACTTTAAGAAATATCTTGCCTCACATACCCAATGTATACAGTGTTAGTTCCAAGTGTAGGGTTTACCTATCTATTGCATCATTAATATAACATCTCAAAACCACTGCATATCCATTTTTTTTTTCGTTTATACCCAGAAATTTCAGAAACGATCGTTTCAATTTTATTTTTGAATATCTCTGTTCCACAATTTTTCAAAAAGCAGTAAATGACAGGAGTCAGACTTGTCAAAATCAGTGCACACTTTTGCAAAGGCAACTAACCTTGACATAGAGACACCAAAAGCTGGCTCAAGTGGAATATTACTATCCACATGGGGATAATTAACTACAGTCAGGCCGCGTTTATCTGGCACCATCTGTTTTTGGTCATTTTGCCGGATTAACAAGGCTGCCAGATAAACAAATCACAGTATAATTCACCAGGATACATAGAGAATAAGAGACCAAATTTGCACCTAACAATGAGTAAATAAAAAGATAATCACATACACGTATTACAAATCATATGAAATTTTAATAACGAAATGTCCAAATAATAGGGGAAAAGCCCCCCACAATTCATTCAGTGTATTTACATCCATATGTACAATTAATGTTACGTTAAAAATTACCGGAGCGAGCGAGCATAAATGTCCCAACCCCAATGTCAATCTCACACACGTATTTGGACATATTTTGCCTTTAATAGCTTATTTTGGCACCAAGAAATCCGAATTTTTTTTTTGTTTACTGCGCTCCCTTTTCATATCTTTTAACTGTTCTTCGATGCGCGAAACTTTTGTTACCTCGTCACCACAAAATCCCTCATTGGATTCTGGCCATTGCAATAAAATTTAACCATTTAAGGCGGGAACAATTAAACGTCTAATCAACTCGGAACTTGCTTGGAACACGTCAGGTGATTGTTGATTTTGCGGTACAGCGCAATCAGGTATATTATTGCAAGGTATATGGTCCATTGAATATCAAGTGACGGATTAAAGAGGCAAATGACATTGAAAAAAGCCCTTTTGTTCTGCAATTAGCATGCCGGTGACGAAATTCAAGGGTGCCGGATTATCATGTAGTAAATCAATGGGGGAAATCCGTTCACAGCTCATTGCTGCCGAATTTCAAGGGTGCCGAATTATCAAGTGACGGTTAAAGGCGGCCTGACTGTATGTTATGTTCAAAATCATCAAGTTTGCCATATAAAATAAACCTCAATTCAGCATTATTACTATACATCATTATGTCTAAAAATGAAAAGTCCGTGTTTTTTTTTTTTTGTTTTTTGTTTTTTGAGTTTCCCTTAATTCCAAGTCATCGTGGTATATTTATGAAATATATTCTCGACAGTGTGTATTTTTGATGCTTAATAGGTCATCAATATATCTAAATGTCAACGTAAAACATATGTCATGAAATTTCTTCTCTCTTGAGAGATTTACAAGAAATTTATGCCCATGGTAAAATAATTATAAATTGGCCTAAAGAGATGTACAATTGAAACCCACTGGAAAACTAAGTGTTTCTCAAGATGGAATCTCGAAGAGTGACACAAATGTTAACAATCAAAAAGTTCAACAACTCAACACACTGATCGTATTCAAATGCATACTGGTCATCCTTCACATTGTTACCAAAGTTTGCACCTTTATAAGATATGGTCATTCTTTGAAATTTACTTTTTCTCGTATGTTTCATGTATAAGAGACTTGATCTATTCTTCTGAATTAGAAAGAGGAATAGATGTGTATAAAGTGAATAAGTCCCAAAGAAAAAATCTGTTAAAAAGTTAAATGATAATCAGTACTTTTCAACTGCTGCAAAAGGGTCTTCGAACTAAGTAAAGTCCAAAACCTGTTAATTCCGGAAGATGCTGTATATCTGACCACAGTAATCAAATGAAAAAAAAATATGTTCTTTTTTCAAGCGTTGAGACAAAAAAAACTGCCATTTCTTCAAAAGAACAAAATTTAGAACCTGAAATGAATAAGAACTTATACGGATGTTTATGCATGTTTGGAAGGGAGTAAATGTGGAGTTAATGGGCATGTACATCAGAAAATATTGGGTGAAATGAAAAAAAAAAATAATAATACATATCTATCTTTGTATTGTTAACACAGTCCACATAAGATACATGTAAGCATGACAGACAGAAGATTAAATATGATCATTATCGTTAAGCTTGTGATAAGGACAGAAAACCAGAATTGTAGCCTCATGCAGAAGCTGTAATGCTCATGCAAGTTGCAGGAAAAGGTGTGAGAAATGACATATAAATATTTAGCTATTTTTCCACTTTTCTTTAAACGTGTTTATTAGATTGTTTGGAAGCTTGATGGAAATAAAGCTTGGGGAGGGGGGGAACAAAGGTGTTGACATAGGTGGTGATGATCTTGATCTCTGATTTTTATGAACAAATTTTTCAATTGGAGTACCTGTCTGTTAATGCATGTATCCCTCTTGATAATTATGTCAGGAAATGGGGGATTAAAATTTATGTTCATAGTCCGTGAATGAAAGGTCGGCGGAGCAGAAGACTGTCACTGTGGTATCATTCAAACATTTTCTTTACAACTTTAACGACATTCTCATACAGGGTTTTATGAACACCTTCGTCAAGCAAAATGCCTACAAGATTGTATCTAAAGTCCCTGACCCTGCTGTTGTCTTTTCTTGAAGGTCAAGTGCTCCTATGAACGGGACTTATAGCCTCACACGGGTGGAATTTTCAGAAAAGTAAATCTCATTGGCGTCTATTGTCGGATCTGTAGTATCACTGAATGCATAACTTCTTTGTATGTGCCACTATATGATACTGGTCTTTAGTTTGTACTTTACAAGTATCTTCCTGATCTTCCGTTACTGTTCCCGAACTTGTTCCTACCCATATCGCGTCTGCCATGCTTCAGCGCTGACGTTTGGCGCAAAGGCACAGGCCATGTACCATATATTGGTGGGGCGTGATTAATAAATGACCGATCAAGTCCACCTCTTGTTAACATTTTTTTGTTTTTTCATCTTGTTTTCGGCCCTCTTAAGATGCATGGCGATGGTGGTGTCGTACATAATGACATAATCAAGTTAAAATGTACAAGCGTCAGATATGCAAATGATCGATTTTTAAGTGCGTGCCGCAAAGTTACACTCAATGTGATTCCCTTCTTTGTATAAAGTTTCATTCTTGTAAATCGTGAATTATGATGCATTAGGGAGGAAACAGGTATTTTTCCATATAGCTTGTCAGAAAATCCTGGGTCGTATAATCGAATTTGTTCGGTGAAAACAACGATTTGCTACTTTCAATTTTTCTAAGAAAGCAAACGGGAGAGTGATTAACAGTAACATTTCCATTCGAGTGCTTTGCAATCAAGAACGGACAGTTAACTTTTACAGTATATGCATGGTTTCATATCAACTTGGCATACAACAGAAACACCTATTGACCAAATTGCATTCACGCCCGACTCACATCTACAAAGATCTCTGCTCACGAAATGCAGACTCCTCTCGTACAGACTCGTCGGTCGTGCTGAAATCAGAAGGCCCAAACTGACTTCCCACCAATCCGATTTCGTCAGGCCGAGGACTGGCAATCCTGACTCTTTTTAACCTATCCCAAATCAAAGCCTTCGATATGCCAGGGCAGGAACGTTCAAAAAGGATCCATATAAAAATTGGCAAAAGGCAAAGCGTTCGATTACCTCGAATGCCCTTGTTCTTCCACAGGGAGCGAGTGGGAAAGGTCGGTTGTGATGGAATGATTTAGAAGCGTTTCGGGGGCATGACGCAGGCAAGGGTCTTTTGAAAGGTGTCATTTAATGTCATTAAAATCGGAGGGTTTACTATAGGAGATGTATATGTATAAAAAAGAAATTATGTGCTGTGAATACAATGCATACAGCTACACTATAGGCTCTCAATTAATACCTCTCAGGGGATTTAGAAAAGAGTTGTAGTCTTCATACGCAGAGGAATGTGAAAGGAAAAATTGCTGTTATAAGGGAGTGGTCAGTCTCCTGAAAGGTTCTATGTTAAAATACTTCTGTGATATAACATTATGTTAGAAACACATTCTTTAATAAAACTTCAAAAATAGAGTTTATAGTTTGTTGTTGTAACTAAAGTCATACATAGCACTAACATTAACTCTCATGCAATATTACGGAAGCATAGTGTGAGGACTTGTTGCATGCCAGCGTGCCGCCAATAAAATAAGGCGAAGTTATTTATTGAATGATTAATATGAGACCCATGCACAAGACTTTTGATAAAAGGACTCCCTAGCCATTTCGGTGTCCCATCTCAGCAACATACCCCCATGTATGTATTAATAATTCATTCAGATAATCATACATTCATTCACCCAGTTGCGTTTTGTTGATGAATTTGTCTATTTAACCCAGTTCCTGGTCAGAGTGCAACTGAGTCAATAGCTTCCCTTGGCGCGGGTCGGACACAATACGCCCAATCCGCGCCAAGGAAAGCTATTGACCTGGGGCGTGCCATCATCAATGGTCTTACCTACACATTTCAGCGAAAATGTTTTGTAGTAATGGGAGATTTAGGTAAAAACTTTACGGCAAACAACAATTTAAATCGGGTCGTTTTTGGCCAATTTGAGTGGGCAGGGGTTAAAGCAAGATATGTTTGGCCTTTCATAGAGCAGGAAACGAAGCCGACGGTTTATCTCGAATCCGTTTTAGAGTAGACCCTTATTTTCTTTTCTTTTTTTCCTCATTTTTTTTTTTTACAATTACTAGTCAAATTATTAATGTAAGGAAATAGTGATAGGGTGGAAAGCAATCAAATATTCTGTGGGAATAATGCACTTTTATATTTTTGTTGCAGTACCGATATATAATTACTTGTGCCATATGGCACGTTTTATTTTCTTTACATTTTGACTGATGTTATTGTCGATTCCGTTTACATGGTTCGAAAGTTAGACAGACAGACACACACACACACACACACACACACACACACACACAAACACACACACATCCCATATATATATATATAGGTCTGCGCTACAAATGCGACAAATTTGTGTACGTCACCTGTAGTGGCCAATGGCGTTTGGTTCTAAAAGATTCCAAAAGATGAAGCCACTAACACTCGGAAGGTAGCATATCACAATGACTTCCTGTTGGCGTCAATGGACCAATTTATAGGAGCTAGATTTTTTTATCCCCTCGGTGGCTTTACCTGCTATAGTTGGTAATTGGTTGAGGTGCGCCGATGACTGCATCTTCATACGATATTAACTGATTTTCTCACCAATCATGTTGTAATAATTCCACGCCTCAGTGTCCTCAGTTTAATACTCACCGAACAGCCATAATTTCAGCGCAATACATGTTAGCATTCCCATCACATCGCTTGGTGATACAATAATAAATAGACTTCCAATTTCTGTACCTTTGACATTGGCTCCGAAATTTTTGTAACGCATTCCGCCATTTATCCAAATTATTACGAGACATCTACCATATAAACATCCCTTCTAAAACTAAATACCATGATAGCATACCCATTTATCACCATGACGATCAGTTGTAGGGGGTACTACATGTTCCATCTTGCTGTCTGCATATGATCCTCTATTATATATGAAGAGATCAAATATCGACGAAATCTGAATACTAAACAGATGTTAAGAAATTGCAAATATTGTAGCATGGCACATTTATTTAAGTTTATAATTAGGGTTTGTCGAAGGCAACGTGATACCTGTCTGTCTCAGCATGTGAGCAATTGTCTTTGTAAAATTATAACGCGCACTCTCCATGTAGGTCATTAGAACTGATACATATTGTGAACAGAGATATCATGTGGAATAAGATCAGAAAAACATTTATGATACAATTGTGCGTAATGATGCTATTAGGTCATTATTTACCTGGCCGAATGTTGGAGATAGATGAGCACAAGTCTACAACTATACGCTGTTCTGCTTCATGCTTGTTTTGGTGGAGAGAGTAATGATCTTCAAAGCTGTATATCACTGTCCACTGGTATGGGTATAGAAAGCTTGTAGGAAGCCATCTGACATAAAAATGATATTTCTCCCTATTTGTACGCATGCTCGTTTTCTCTTTACAGAGGGGTAGGGTGGCATGACCTCAAACGAAAAGTGTGCATGTTTATATATATATATATATATATATATATATATATATATATATATATTGAATTCAACTTGTAACAATATTTAAGACAAAATTGCCAAGATATGTGCATGCAATGATATTGTCAGTAGTCCCAATGGTAAAACGTGATTCGCTCGTGATCAAGATGCAACGATGCGTAGCTGTGAGACAGAGGAGCCAGGAGCCAATGTAGGCCCACTTCACAATCTGGCCAACCTACCCCTTCCCAGCCTCCCGGCCGACGAATGATTGTAAAGAATATTCGCGGCAAGCACACCAACTAAGTTTTATTTTTCTTCCACATATCTGCTACCATTGCACTGTTGTCTTGTGACTTCCGTTGCACAATGGAAGTACATTATGGCCTCGGCCCCTATAAGCTACTGACATACCATAAATTACAAGCAGCGGAGTTGGGGGTTTGAGGAAAACATTATTTCCATCTTCAGCTACTTAATGTACCCTGAGTGGTTCTAAGAAGCGACCAGTTCATGTACATGAGGACAATCTCATCACAACTGTACAGATTATGTTAAGGGTGAGTTTTGAAACCTACACACGATGCAATTATTTTGCTGCATGAGATACTGATTGGCATGCATTTTACAGATGAAATCACCAAAATTTGCTTATGAAACACTCTGTTTCTGAGTTCATTTAGCAACCCACACAAAGGAAGCCCTTTTGACCTCTTTGTGTTTTATTACACTGTGAATATTAGACTCTCGTTTAATACTCGTGTGTCACCACCAGAGAGTAGCTTCGAGCAGTATACGTTTAACCAGAAGAATTGATACGATGGTTTTGACAGAGTGTACATATCTTAGGACATGATAACATTAATGCGACAAAACAAAAAACAATAGCTCGTTAAATTCAAAGAAAACAATAAAGCCAGCCATTTGCATAACATTACACGTTAAAGCTAGTCAACGAACGCATTGAAATAATAAGCTGGTGAGTGTATTGAATACAGCACTTTTGCTACAATTCCCCAGGTGAGACTATCGAAATGCAAGATTGTCTGAAGCTAATTAAATTGTGGGCATTCACGTTAGTACCAATGAAATCCTTGAGAAAGACTGGATAATGTATCTGTATATATTTATGAGTTTAATGTCATGGACAACAAAAGTACGTCTTTTTCTCCATTCTTGTCCTGCCGTTAAAGCGAAAAAAATAAACTCAACTCGTTTAACACTTGGTAAGGTAAATTTTGAAGGCACGACAAAGCAGTCACAATATAATCACGGGTATATGGCGGCTAACTATCAGAGCAATTTTTAGGCTGGAAACACCCAGGCAGTATGTCGTTGTCTAAGGTCATTATTTAACCATGATACTCCAATGTTTAAGCAAAGTATCATTATGCACCTATTAAAAGCAAGAACCTGAATCATGAAAACGAAAATTGTTTGAAAGCACTTATTGAAAAGTAACCTATCGTATACAAAATCCGAATAAATTAAAGGTATAAGCGGTGATTCTTTCTCAGTCAGCGCAAGCTCCATCTCCCAGCCTTTTTTTGCATACAATCAGTGATGTCTAAAAGATCGACACGTGTCCTTGACAACGTGATCAAGATCATTTGTGTGCAAACCTTACATAAAATGGAATGTTTGTCATAACACTTTATTCTAGTCAGTGTTCTGTCTCATTTGATCCAAATCCAACGTAAGTGATGGAACCTTCTGATGATCTTTATAGGTTGACACCTGTGTGCAACCCGTGAGTGTTAATACTAATCTAACTGATAAGAGTCACAGATAACGACTATTTTTTACAGCTAAATGTTATAATGGCCTCTAAGTGTTAAAAGGTATGTGACATTACACCTATAAATGTTTAATGACCGCTAAACTTTTAAACACCGAGGCGATGCGCTGACGCCTACAACTATTAAATGAAGTTAATCGTTAAAAGTCAAGAGAGGGCCCAAGCAGTTCTATTCTGTTCAAGCGTGGATCCAGGAACAGAGTGTAAAAAATCCCCCTATACCCCCTACCCACCCCCCAAAAAGGAGAGGAGAAAAAGAAGAAAAAATAGTAAAAAACAATAAGGTAGCTTGTCGGTCATCACGGCGAAAAATCTTCAGATGTGCATGTAGGCTTATTGTCAAAGAAAAACAGAGCGGGCAGTTGTGCATAT
>OZ026629.1:1310430-1427930 GCA_964020975.1 Hermodice carunculata | reverse complement strand
CTTACTCTCAGGGATAGTCATGATTTACATGATTTACAAAGTGGCAACATGAACAAAATGAGCATTCTTTACATTACTTACTTTTAAAGTCACTTGTTGCATGCCTCTTTACGTTGAGACCATAGTGTGAAAGAATCAAGACTGACAGCTGTCGCATGCATTTAACCACCCTGAACCTTAGGTTAACAACATCGCCACACAGCATTTCACTCTATCCCATAGAGGTACCTGCCCCGCCTGTTGTGCAGCGGTTCTGGCGAATCTTTTGTTCTTTTTTTTTTTTAAGTATCTCCATATCAAAACCGAACCTTTAACATAGTATATAACATATACAAGCCACATTCTTACTTCACTCGTAGTTAAAGTCAAATAATTACATTTAATCGAAACGTCCAAATTGTATACATTAAGCGCGGCCCTTTTGTCACTTATATCACCGTGAACTAAAATTGTAAACAACACAAAGTTGATACGATTACCGTCAAATTTGAAAGTACTTTGTGATAACAAATACTCAGTCAATCATTTTAAACTACGACGTGAAAAACAAATAACTCATGCTTACAGTATTACGGAATACAAACCCGACATTTTGCCACCTTCAACACGTCGCGCACCAGTACCAAAGCAAAAATACTGAGTCATATGTGCAAATGAACGGCACAACCGTATATTAAAAAACAAAACAAAACAAAACTCCAATTCTAGTTTGAATCCCTCATATAAAATACTTATAATGCATTTATTTGACAGAGCGTGACAGATACGCGTGCATCTTACTTGACACAGCGTGACATATACGCAACCTTTATATCTTGGAAAGCCTTTCTATAAACACACAACGCGCACATATAACACCAAAGTTTTACCAAACAATATATGAAGTTTGAAAAAACTCAATATACTTCATTAACTCGTAGCATGTAAGTTACATTGAAAACAAACTGCTAACATCTTATAATACACGTGAAGCATCACCGACAAAAAGTTAGCGCACTTTAACGGCAAAAAGCATGCGTGACCCAGTAAACGCGTTTTCACGAGTTACCTGTTTATAACGATGCGTACATTTAGTTGGGAGTTTATATATATATATATATATATATATGTACATTTACATTTTAATGTGAAATTAAACTTCTTAATATACTTACAGGGACACTATTGCAGTGTCTGCGTTTCAACCACCCATGTTAGTTACAGATTGAAGTGTGCATTTGCCAAATACACGCACCCTACGTGCCTGTTATAAGTGCGGCTACAAAAAAGAACCGCATGATTAAAAAAACAAATTAACTCCATTAAATTTCACGTGGGAAAAATCGAACGAGTTGAATACTCGTCAAAAATTGGAAGCAAACGACGGTAAATGGACAAGCACTTACTATTAGCTCTCATGTGCCTGATAATTATGCACAATAGATGGGGAACATAGTCCCATGGCGCCGGCAAGCGGGTAACGTAAACTGAACTCTTCCACTCTCAGGAACAGCGACGCCGGTGGACAAGCAGGGGGGCAAGCAACAAGATTATTCGCCTTTATATATGCGCCGGAACGCGCGGAAAACAGCTGGGTCACAGTTAACGAGGTCTGACAAGTGCAGGGTAAACCCACAACGAGACAATGGGGCAAAGGCAGCAGACAGGGGTGAAAGCTACGTACAAAACAAAGGACAAAAAAAAAAAAAACCCGACTCAAGTGTATTTGACAGTACTCAATGAAGATAGGTTGTACAGTTGCTCAAACATAAGTATACAGATGGCACTAATTTCAGACCATTTTGAATGTATAATCTTTTCAAACTTAAACGCACCAATGTGGCATACCATAGCCACATAAACCTAGTATTGAATTGAATTGAAACTTTACGTTCACAAATGTACATACAGCATGACAAATAAAAGATAGGTGATGAGGGCTCCCAGGGAAGAAACTCATCGAGCTGGGTACCGCTGGACATTGATAGTTGGTAATACTGTTGTTTTGTCAACTACACGCAATCAACTAAACTAACTAGTTATCCAACCATCTAGAACCCGCCCCCCATATATATATATATATATATATATATATATATATATATATATATATATAGAGAGAGAGAGAGAGAGAGAGAGAGAGAGAGAGAGAGAGAGAGAGAGAGAGAGTGAAACCTCATTATAATGATACTCAGATATCCGACATATTTAGTCATCTGACACTTTTTAGGGAACATATGGTGTCACTATAAAGAGTTTTCACTGTATCTATACAAACAGTGCGTCATGTGATATACAAAAGTATAAATATTTACGTTTACTCGTGTTCTATAGGTACTGCCTGATCTAACACAAAATGAAGATATAACAAAATACATATAAAAACCATTAAATATGCACAAATACCCATGTTATTTTCATTCTAAGTTTCCCTGATCAAAATAAGGTTCATTGGTAGTTACTGTACATACGTACTTAAAATAACATTACTGATGCAAAATGCATAAAAATATTGAACTTGTTGAACAGAAGATAAATGTCTAATAAAAATCCATTCTGTTTGTTAAAACACCCTTGAATTTCATTCACTTAGTTGTCGTTAATATTATAGGTTTGAATATATTTTTCAATTGCTTTTTGAAGAGAGGTGAGCTAGATATATATTTTAGATTACTTGGGAGCTGACTCCATAATTGGGGTCCCAAGTGTCTGGTCATGTTGTCTCCATGCTGTTTTTTATGTATGCCAGGTAGAGATTAGCATTATTCCCTGTGTTATGACCGTGTACGTTATGGTAAAGATTAAATAGTCGCAGTAAATAGATGGAACTTTATTGTTTATTTGCTTGTCGACAAAATTTACTGTAGCAAACTCATAGATATGAGTAACTTTGAAGCCTTGGCCTTTGTTGTGCAATATGTTTTTTTTTTTTTTGTTTTTTTGTTTTTGTTTGTTTTTTTTTTTGCATCCTTGGATGGTAGATGAATAAGATTTTTAATTATTTGTTTTGCATGGCGTGTAGTTTATTCATGTTACATGATGAAGTCTTGTAATATATCTCGATGTCATATGAGATTGTGGAGTGAATGAACCCGTAGTATAATAGTTTTGCACAATGGGTGAAAATATAGTTTAATGTATTTGAAGCAGTTTATTTAATTTATAACATTATATAAGGCGAAATCGACACCTTCATCCCAATTTAATTTGTCATGTCATAACACACCTTAGTATTTTGCTGCTTTCACTTTTAAGATTGTGTTGTTTCCAAATATTAGTCTGTGGAACATGGCTGGATCTTCTGACCTAGTTGTGAAAATACTTCATCACGATTTATCTACTTTCATTGTAAGTTTGTCGATGCAAAACCATTTGTTTAGATTTGCAAGTATTTAATTCCTCTCCCTTTTCAACTCCCTTAGGTTTATGACAGAAAAAATACGTTAGTGTCATCTGCGAATAACCTGAGGGAAAATTGTTTTTGAATAGAGCAGTAGATGCCGTTGATATAAATTAGGAACCAAGGTGGCGTAAGGACGGAACTTTGTGGTACAACGCATGAAATGGGTAAAGTGTCTGATTTGAAACCATTAATGCAGACATACTGATTCTGTTAACTAGGTAGCTCTTCAATCAGTTCAGGGCTTTCCTGTTACTTCATGTTGGTTTAATCTGGTGCAAAGCATGTCATGATTTACAGTGTCAAATGCTTTTGCCAAGTCTATGTATATAACCGAAACATGCAGACCTTTGTCTTCACTTTCACGAATTTTGTCTGATATTTCAGGATTTATGTGTAACAGGCCAGCCAGTGGAAACTCTCGAAGAAAGGCAATAACAAAACGCGAGCGAAATGACAACAACAAACTACATCGTGAAAATTGTATATGTTGCATGCGCATTTAGGACAATGAATTGGTTTATTCGATTAAAAACTCGGCACACGTAATACTATTTGATCCGACAAAGGTCGCACCACCTGAATTAAAAGCAACACAAAAAACAAAACAAAAACAAAAACAAAGACAAAAAACAAAAAAAAAAAAACAAACAAACAAACAAAAAAAAAAAAAAAAACAAAAAAAGAAAAAAAAAAAAACCAAACCCCAAAGTCTCAACCTTAATAGAATACGTCCGCAATATTGCATATTGGGCATGCATATTTACAGCAGATGCTACATTTTTCTCACTATTGGGCATGGGCACTTACAGCAGACGCCATATTTTACTGCAATCATCATGATCAAACAGTCATAAATCATGGCTACCGAAACTCGAAAAGTGAAATATTGTTTTGAAAAGCCGGTTTTACCACACCAGACTTGACTTTTTTTATTTCAAAATGAAATAAAACAAAACTACTTTAATATAATGGGTGCAAGTCAATTATTCATACCTCAAAACGAATGGCTTTAGATATGTGTTTTGACGACTTCAGATAAAGGATTGCTACCACTACTTGCGCTTTTTCAGGGATTCACTGATAAATAGGCAGATATCTGACTTTTTTCAATAACAAGTAAAACAAGACTTTACAATGCTTACAAGACATTGTTCAATTCTAAAAAAAAATGGCTTTGAACACATTTTCTTCAAAAACTTGTGGAATTCAGCTGAATATTTTTACCACCACCAAGTCTGTTCAGGTTTACTCTCCACTCTGAAAAATTTGGAAAAATACAAAGACTTTTTCAGTACTAAATAAAACAACAATGTTTACAATATACATGTATGCAAGACAATTTTATATACCCAAAAAGAAATGGTTTTATACACATATTCTTAATAACAGAACGAGAAAGAATTTTACCACCACTTGCTTTGTTCAGAGTTTTACTGGTCACTGTGACATCAGTACACCACATAAAGCAAATGGGAGTTGCAAAAAATAAACAGACAAAATAGCTTTAAGAATAAGAAATAACAAAAAACACCTGTATAACTGAAGTAAAGGAAGTAACATTGACGCTCTGCGCTTTGGGCAGCCTCACTGTCCAGAGTGGAGTGACGACATTTTGTCTGTTCATGACTAGGCCTAGGCCTATTTATTAGGCTACGACCACAATATGTAATGTTATGTAAATGTCATTTCTATTTGATTGGTTTCTACCCGCGACCCACCATCTCTGTAAGCCCCAACTTCTTATGTGCGGTAGTATTGTAGGCCAATGCACATTGATCAAAGCAACAAATCACATTGTCACTTACTGATAATGTGTCCTTTGAGTGAAAGATTGGGAAAGAAAACCAAAACAGAATGCCGATGCATTGACTAAGTCGGCCTTCAACCTGTGGAGTGAACTTGTTGGTCGCCAAGTCGACCAATAAAGGCATGACAAAATTAGTCTGTGCCCGACTAAGCAGAGCGCCTGGCTGTTGCCAATCAATCAATGGCATAGGGCCATGCTTGTTTACAAATGTCTGGAATGGTTGTGGGAAATACCAAAATTTGCATTGTTTTGGTATACTGCTAAGGTATCCACCTTTTGAATTTTAACAATGATATAACTTCAACAATAACAGTATATTACAAAGTACAAAGTCGGTAAACTTATCTCCACCGGCATTTCAGCAGTCAAACAGTCTTAGGTAAATCATACTCCCTGGTGATATTATCCAAAAGTAATGTACCACAGTTCCAAGTCCTATGACAGGTGCCGAATGATCTGGTACAAATTCTACAGCGGTGAGGTTGGGGTCCAATGTGGTAATGAAAGGTGTGGTGCTGATCCAATCACACAGAGGAACGGTTTGGTTCCAATGTGGTACAATATACCAGTCCACTCAAAGACAATATCAAAACTCCACAGGTACAAAGTGTAAATGGGTAGCACCAAATATACAAGTCCACTCAAGACACTGTCCACACTCCACAGGTACAATGTAAACAATGGTTCATAGTTCGAATGGCTTGATGACAACACACAGCTTCTGTAAGGTCCTTCAGAATTCTGTCTTCTCTCCTATCCTGTAAGGAAAAAATATCTGCTCTATATAAAAAAGAGCCAGACAAGTTTCATCATTGTTTCAGAGTGTTCCAGTCAGTCACACATACCAGTGCATTGAGACCTGTCTGGATCACCTCGTATGAATGTAGGTCACCATTCTAGCTCATTCCACATGTTTACCAGTTACATGTGAGTCACCCATAAAACATGCCAACTCGGTGACTCTGCAATGACCCTACAAAGTATTCATTGAACTCAATGACCCAGTGCACACTGAATGAATACAGTGACATCTCCAAATGAAAACAAACAGCCATACACATTTTCTTAACACATCCCCCTCCTTGGAGAAAGAAAAATTGGACATATAAGGAATTTCTGTTCTTCCCGATAGTCAAGGTTACTTCGTATGTGTTCTTACCTACAAAACACAGTGATTTCCAACAAAAAAAAACCTAATCTTTCTACAAAGCGCATTAACAGCTAACAATTAATAGACTAATTATACGATCTCTTCAACGGTTTCACTGTAATAGACACACACATGGTTCTCAAGGATACAGTTGCACTGCTCATACAAATCTCATCGAACTGAGGAACAGTTATGCTGTCCGCAGCACAAACTCCTTACCTCACAATAGGAATGATCTCCTGTTCAATTACCTAAGCCATTAGTTCTGTACATATTTCGATACAAATTTTATTCACTTCCAGTGAACTTTGCACATGATTACATTTTCAAACTATTTGTACAAAAATATAAACATATATATGTGTATATTCACACAAACCAACAGGGGAACTTCAATCCACCAATTAAACACATAAGCAGCAGATTTTTAAATCAAATTTGTATAATCATGTCTCCAATCACTGAATATAAGGTTATGCAAATATCTCCATACATATTTTTTTCAAGTGACATTTTTACATAACAGCATAACCAGTATTTCTGCCGATAATCTAATAATCTGAACTCTTTTATGGGAGTAATATTTAAACAATCTTCACCCTATTCCTATCTTACTAATACAATCATCCATTCTAGGGATTGGATATGAGTCTGAGCCAAATACAATAGACTACTCCAGCTACTTTGGCTTCATTCTTTAATATCATTTTCCTGCATGTAATTTATTTCTTCTCTAACTCCAGCCAATCTCATAGGATTCATCCGATGAGGTTGTTGCTTTATTGGACCAGCATCACCTACATCTACATCATGACATAATATTCAGGTGCCTAGAGGGCTGGTCTGAAAATAAATGTTCAAACTCATAATATGCTTTGCTAAATCAGCTTTCTGTGCAGGCTCTAAATGACTGATCCTGCTTTCAAAATTGTGCAATATGTCAGAGTTCTGTGTTTTTACACTGGAAATAGAACTTAAGTCTTCATTTGATAATGGATAATTCTCATCATCCCCATTATCATATCCGTCATTCTTCAAAGTAGTGACACTGACAATTTCCACTGGTGTTCCTCTTTCCTGGTATCCTTTTAACATGTTGATGTGACAAAGCCGTTTAGCTTTGCTGCTATCTGGTGTAGATATTATATAATTCACATCATTGAGCTTTCTTTCACCCAGATAAGGACCACTGAATTTTGCTTGAATTCAATGCCTTTGCATAGGCAAAAGTACCAACACCTGGTCTCCTGGTTTAAAACTTCTCTCTATTCCTTTCTTATCATACCATGCTTCCATCTTACCCTGTGCATATATCAGATTTGTTTGTGCCACCCCACAAGCTTTTTTTAAACTTTTCTTTGAATTTGGACACACACTCCAGGATAGGTTCATCTTGTGTCCCCACCAACCATTTTTCTTTCATAAGCTTTTTGGACCTCTCACAGTATGTTCATAAATCAGTTCAAATGGACTGAACCCCAGTGACTCATTTGGCATCTCTCTGGTGGCCAATAAAAACATATGTATACACTTATCCCATTCATTTTTATCTTCATAACACTAGATTCTCATCATATTCTTCATAACACTAGATTCTCATCATATTCTTCAGTGTTTGAAGAAACCTTTCTAGAGCTCCTTGTGCTTCTGGGTGGTACGCTGAAGATTTAATCTGTACAATGCCTAACTGGTGTGCAACCTCTTGAAACACTGCAGACAGGAAATTCGAACCTAAATCACTTTGTGGCATGCGCATTTAGAGCAAAGAATTGGGTTTATTCAATTAAAAACTTGGGCACATGTAATACTATGTGACGCAACAACAGTGGCCCAACCTGAATTAAGGCAACAAAAAAAAAAAAAAAAAAAAACAAAGTCTCAACCTTAATAGAATATGTCCGCAATATTGCATATTGGGCATGCATATTTACAGCAGATGCTACATTTTTCTCACTATTGGCCATATTTTTCTGACATGTCTTACAAAATTCTGCCTCATAGCGATGTAATCTAGGCCAAAAGAAGTGATGTAATATTCTATCTTGAGTATTCTTAATACCCAAGTGGCCCGCCATAGGCACACCATGAGCTGTCTTTAAAACTTATGCCCTGTATGATGGAGGAACCACTATTTGATGAATGATTCTCCATTCTTCATCCGTGGAAGCATTTGGAGGGCTCCATTTCTTCATCAACACTCCTGATTTAATGTAATAACAGATCAGTCTTTGTGCCTCTTCTTCAGTTAAAGCTGCACTTGCCAATTTTTTTAACTGAGGGTTATCTTTTTGCTCCCTAATCAGCTTATCTCGATTCAAATGAGGCATTTGTCTCAGATCATTTTGGTTTTTCTTGGCTGAGAAGTTACCGTCATCGCTTACCTCTGGACTCAAGTTATCTTCGTGGCTTACCTAGTCCTCCAGGTTACCAGCAAAGAATGTCTCTGCCAGCCGTAGACATTCATCATCCTTGTCACTGGGTTCTTGTTTAGAAGCTTCCGGAGCCATTGATTTTGTCACAACTCAGGTGGGAAAAATTCGCGGACATTCCTGCTCAAGATGTCCTGTGTCCTCTCTCGTGACAGGCTGATCCACTAAATATGGTACTGGTTTAACTTTCACATTATCCCCTCCTATGTCAGTCCCTAGAAGGAAGGTCATACCTTCTGTCGGGAGACTAGGTACAATACCTACAATCTCTGGTCCAATTTTGAAATCAGAATTCAGGTAAACTTTGTGCAGCAGGACTGTTATGTAATTTTCCTCAACACCCTGAAGTAATACACTGGCTTTTTGATAAGTTTAATCTGACAAAGGAAGTACATCTTCCAAGAATAAAGACTGGGCCACACCAGTTTCCCTTAGGATTACAACTGGCTCCTGGTCAACAGCATATTCTTTCTACGACACCAGTCCTTCCGATTTGAAACTTTCATAGCAATCCAATATGGACTCAGCTACCCCAAAATGTGGGTGTTCAAATTTAGCATGGAGATTATCAGAATGTCAATCAGACATATTTAGAAGTGGGCGCCCCTTAATGCTGGCTAAACCAACCGGTTTCCCAGTATTATTTGTCCTTCTCTGGAGTAATAAACACTCAGATTTGACATCACCCCTTCTATGGCAGTAACTGTATGAGGGTCTACAAAAGAACTTCTGCCCTGTTTTCTTATTAACAGGTTCATCAGACTGAGGAGAATTATTGGGCTTTGGTTCTTCTGATTTTTGATGGGGGGGGGAGAGGTTGCCCGTTCCCTCTGGTTTCTTTCAAAATTTAGATCTGAGCTGGCCCTGTTTGGGTTTTTCAAAGAAGCTTTTGTGAGTCAACTCATAGTCATCAGCTCAAACTGCAGCTTCATGAAATTTATCTGCCTTACGTTCATACAGGTATATCTTATTATCTTTCCCAATGCAACCTTGAAAATCTTCTACCAAAAAGGTTCCCTTAATTTGACAAAATCACTTTCTATTTTCCTGGAGGCACACCACCTGTCAAACAGGTTCTCTTTCTTTCTGGCAAATTCCACATAGGTTTCACCTGGTTCCTTTTGGCTGTCCCTGAATTTTTTGTATATAAGCCTCAGGTATTACCTCTTATGCTTTCAGAAGAGCATCTTCCAACACATCCTACTCAGAACTTTGTTCTATGAGAGGGGCTAATAAACTTCGTGTCCTTTTCCAATAAACACACTTTGCAACAGAAGAGGCCATACTCTTCTGGGCCATTCTAAAGTCTCAGCTATTTTCTCAAAAGACAGAAACAATTTTCAAATTTTGGCACTTAACATGCCTTCTTGGCTACATCAAAAGATCCTGACTGTGCTGAATTATCTAATCTGGAATGCCTACTTTCGAGTTATCTGAGCTTTAACTCATGTTCTCTTGCCTCTCTTGCTTCCTGTGCTGCCTCTTTTGCTAATTTTAGCTCATGCTCTCTTGCTTTTTGTGCTGCCTGTGCTGCTTCTCTTTCACTCTCAAGTTTCAATTTAGCTAATTCCAGCTGAATTTCAAAACTTTTATCCTCTGAAACCTCATCTTCAAGGAAACCTTATTTAACCAAATGAGAAATTATCTTTTGTTTCAAAGGTATTTTCCTTACACCTGATGGTATTTGTAAATTTAAATATTTGGCCACATTTTCCAGATCGTGCTTTACCAATATATCAAAATTTTTTTATTGTTATGTCCTCATTAGCCAGAAACACACTTGGACCTATTGATATGTTGTCCTATTGTCTGCATATTGACCAGCAACTATGTTTTTAGATATCAGATATCTTTTTTTGGAGTTCAAACTGTAGGATTCAGTATTTAGATACATCCGGAATGTTAATGATGATTCAACTGTTCCGTTCTTATTGCAAAGTAATTCAATGTCGTGTCTTAAATTTGATCCTGTTGGTCTTGGATTGATTCCGGACGAGACCCCACTACTTGTTACGATGCCCACCTTTTGAATATTAGCAGAGCTCAACAAATAATTACAACAATGATATAACTTTTACAATAACAATATATTAGCAATGAAAATCAGTACAAAGTAGGTAAACTTATCTCCACTGGTACTTAAACAGTCAAACAGTCTTAGGTAAATCCTTATCCCTGGTGAGGTTATCCACAGGTACTGTCCCACAGTTCCAAGTCCCATGACAGGTGCCAAATGACCTGGTACAAATCTCACAGAGGTATAGTTTGGGTCCAATGTGGTAATGAAAGGTGTGGTGCTGATCCAATCACACAGACGTATGGTTTGGTTCCAATGTGGCACAATATACTAGTGTACTCAAAGACAATGTCCACACTCCACAGGTACAAAGTGTAAATGGGTAGCACCAAATATACAAGTCCACTCAAGACACTGTTCACACTCCACAGGTACAATGTAACCAATGGCTCATAGTCCAAATGGCTTGGTGACAACACAAAACTTCTGTCAGACCCTTCAGAATTCTCTCTTCTCCCCTATCCTGTTAGGAAAATATGTGCTTTACATTCACGGTGCAAAATACATGAATATTACTCTTTAGTGCTATAACTTGAGAACAACTTGAACAAGAACCTCTTGATGTTGCACATGTTAATGTTTTTCCATAAAGTTCCGACTCACTCACTAGATGGGAGACCTCGATCCTATCCAAAGTTCACAGACCCACAAGTGTGATGAATCGCTTGGTCATCTGAGCATAGGCTTATAAAAGTTATCTTGTGAATATGCCCCCCCCACCCAGTTTGTGAGTTAGGCCCATACAGTCAGGCACACATGCGTGTTTCTGGGTCAATGTAGTCTTAGGGGCTCAAGCATGTGGGCCCGACTAATAGTATGGTATGCCAATTAGTTAACAAACTAGTAGGGTAATGACTCAAGCGTGAGGAGATTAATGTTGTGTGGGCAAACAGATGAACCGCAACCACTGCAGTATTTGTTTAGTTTAACACTGAAATGAGATATACAGGAAGCCACTGAATATCATATTTCGCTTGCTGCTAAATTGAAATGAAACACATTTGAAACCTCTCTTGTAAGACCACCCCTAAGATGACCAATTGTGGTGTCTCAAGACAGGTGGTCTCTCATAGGAGGATAAATAACAAGAAAAGTATTGAGCAAAGTATATTGAAAATGTGGTCTTTCAAAGAAGGTGATCTCTCAAGGCAGGGAACCAATGTATTTGTATGGGGATGGGGTATAGCTTGGTTTTATTGAGTTATAGTGTAATCAAGGGAAGCTTGGACACATACAGATGTACAGACATGCAAGGATTTTTTTCTTTTTTTTTTCTTTTCTTTTCTTTTCTTTCTTTTTTTTTTTTTTTTTTTTTCCTTTTTTTTTTTTTTTGCTTGTGTAAGGTGATTTACCTGACAAACGTTTTTGGTGCGTTTTCTCTGTTGGTATGTGGTGAATTATATCATGATGCTTTGTACCCAGCAAAACAATGTTTTCTCAATTAAATTATCAAAACACTCACATAAATTCCATGAAGAACCATCGACACGATGGCATCTGTTTACCAGTATCCATGACACTTAGAACCAGTTGCCCATGTAAGCCAATCAGATTGCCCGATTTGGGTCATGTGACAGTCCTCCCTTCAACTTTTATATCACATATTTTATTGTTAATTTCTGCTGCAAACCAATTATTTCTTTGCTTGTATTGCTCTCATTTAAGGGTCAGAGTTGATGATATATAATTTTGAGGATCACAGTCATTAACAGGTAAAGATTACAGCAAAATAGGTGGGCCCAAACACAGGGTAAGGCCAAATCTGACCCATGGAAGCCTGTCTGCAGTGTGATTTTCATTCAGGATGGAAACATGAATGTGACTGGGGAGTCAGTTGCACATCTGGATGTAATAACTGACCACAAATATGCACCATTGGGCCATGGGAGCCAGGGGGATAGGCCTGGAAGAGGATGAATGAGGGAGAGTTCAATTTCCAGATTTTCTGTTGGGGAGGGAGGTAGGTTAAACTCGATTTTTTTTAAAAATTGGAGTTAGCACATACAAGTGACTCTTATGTATATGTTAGATATGTTTGTGGTTTATGTTTTTAAATATCTCTGAGCCATTTATTTTCAGTCTTCCTATGATTTTAGCTAATTTTTGCTGATGGGGGCCTGTCCCCTGTTGAAATGGGGGTGGGGTCGGATTTCTTGTTGCCTCCCCTTTGGGGTGGGCCAAAATGGACTTTAACCCCAATTTTATGAAAGTAGACTTGTCGTCCAGTACAGAAATACCATACTTGGTGATTCCATATCAAGATCTATGAGGGGTGTATGTCACCAGAAAGTGACCACCCCTCTTTAGAAATATGGGAAAATGAGGTCGTCTCAGACTCCCTTGCTCATCAAGCTAACAAGTGGACTGAGTGCAAAGGGGATGTTATTTATGGGTACAGTAGATATCTAGGTCTCTAAATCTTAAAGGGATTAGGGTTTCAAAGAAAGACTCCAGCAAGTTTAGCTAATTTGAAAGTAGGACACAGTGGAATTTTTAGGGGTTACCCCTTCAACGTGAATGTTTGAGCTGCCTCTCATTGGGCCTATGGGCTGACTCTATGGATATTTTGTGGATGAAATGAACATATCAACTCTCAAAAAGCATCAGACATTCACAATTTATGCTTTCATTTGGTAAATTACGGATTATATACAAACATAAAAGACTGGGGCATAAAAGATGCATAGGTTGCCTCTGTGTCCACCAAATTGGATTTTTCTGGATGCTGATTGGCTGGCTCAGTATGGATACACTTTGATACCGAGAATGTTCACAGTATGTGTAGACTCGTTATCGGGATGTGTTTGTGACTGATATAACTTTCAGGACTTATCAAGTATATGAAAACTTTTGTCGATGTTCATATTGGTGGCGCCACCTAGTTTATTATGTAGTTTACTGGTCAAAATGTGAACATTTCCAGTCCAGCATCCCTAATTTTTCATAGGTCTTCGTGCAATTGAGTGGAATTGTAGACGATGTCAAAATCTCGGTTGCTTATGATGCCAAATGTGCCACAAATGTGTATCATGTGGAAGTTAGATATTGCATGATAGGGCTAAGCTTGATTATTTTTTAAAGGTCGTGAATTAAATACATTTCACAAAATGATTTTTGGTGATGGTGGTCAGCAGAGCATTAGGCCAATGGATCTCTTGTTTTGTTGTGTGCCTGGTTTTCCTCCTGTCACAGATATTTTCAAATAAAAGCACATTTTAGTTGTCCATACAAACAGTCACGTATGCCACAGAATATTACATTACATTATATTACATTACATTTGTTATGTAATGTAATTTCCGTCGTTACATTTGCGTTTTACTTGAAGTTGAAGAGCTGGTTTGATCTACTTGATCTGATCAGTCCGTCAGGTAGGCCTAGTTGGGTCTGTTGTAAGACCAGGCGCTGAAGGTAAGTGTGGGATGGTTTATTATTTCATTATTCAATTTTGGTAGGCCTAATCATGAGTGTTAGCTGTAGTTTCATTATATTTATGTCATGTGGGCTACGTTATTAAGTAGGCCTATTACCAAAGGAACATCATATTCGCTTTATTCCGTGATACATCAGCTCGGGATGTTTGTATTGGAAATACAAACATGGTGCCGCCAGTTAGCACAATGACTTGTCCGGGGATTAATGGCACTGAAACAAGTGTTGCGCTGGTTCCCCACTGATGACCCGATTTTTTAAAGGCTAATAATGCCTAAAACTTTCTTCTAAATTTCAACTTTTATGAATATGATTTGTTCCTTTCATAAATTAATTTGCTATTATGATTTAGAACAATACAGTTTTTCAGTGAATGGTACGGAATAAGACTTTGCTCTTAGAATATCGGACTTGACAGTGTTCAAACGCTACATGGGTCTACAGAATTAGGTTGTTAAGTTTCTCTTTGTATTAAATAACAATGTTGATTTTATGAAGAAAGACGGGGGCTTTCACAAGTTACCTTGTCATTTTGTTGACAGCACTAAGAGATCCTGCAAAATACGAAGGCTGTTTATAGTGTGTTACACAGGCATTCGCTATGTCGGCGAAATTTAAAGCTGGAATACCTTAGAGGATGTATGAACGATACATTGATAGTTTGCTAACAAGGGGAGACGAGTTAGGGTTGTGCTGCTCTCTGTCGGCCAGGAAGCTATCTGCTAGATGTGTGTGTGTGTGTGTGTGTGTGAATTGAATTGGAAAAACACTGTAAGCAGGTCGGGAGGTGAAAGGACAATCGTACTGCAATTTGGACATATACATGCTTGTAGTCTACGCAAGAATAGCGAGTGTGTGTGCAAGTTTTACATAATTATGAAAGGACGTTCTTGTTTGTAATCACGTCTTACAGATATAAACCAGTGGCACGCCACAGTATAACACGCAGCCAACCGAAACAACATCACGCTGCCTGGGCTTGTGTATCCAAAAACTTGCAAATGGATTCTCAGTGGGCTCTCCACACAGAAACCCGACCAGCCGTTGTTACTTATTTTTTGTGTCCCTCAGACGTAACAGTTCATTCACGAGTGTCTGAGGAATACAAATATTGTGTGAGATTTTTTTCTTTCGCTGTAAAAATCTGGCAAGTGGTTGAAGAGATTTTATATCAGCCTCTGGCTATTTTTGTATCTTCGTAAGGAAATTAAGTATACAATAATATCGACGGTAATAAACAATGTTTCATGGTATTATGTGGCAAAATCTCCGATATGATGGTGTCCTACCGCTGTCAATCTAATATCAAGCATTGCTTTAAAGAGGTCATACATTTCAAAAATCATTTTGTTTTTTTTATGAGGTTTTAATCATATCTTATGCGTTGCCATTGCTGGATACATTTTAACCCAATCCATGCATATGACCATTAACGTATTGTCGTCATATCATCACAAAAACAGGGAATCAATAGGTTTCCTCGGCGCCTTCTTGTCGATACATTCATGAGAGGTGTTGCTTACCTGCAATCTCTGAAATGTTAAATTGGACAGTTTTGTAAAAAGACAAAATTAATATGGAATAAAACAATAAACAGTCAAAAGTGCAGGAAAATTGCTTCATCTGAAGCACACGGCTACAGGGCTGCCTTATTTCCAGCCGAATAAGTCAGTACTATCAATATGGTACAACATTCAAGAGGAACAGGGAATATCAAGAATGACAAAAATAGATAGATAGATGGATAGATAGACAGATAGAGGGATAAAAAAGTGAGGGAGTGAATGGCTGAACTATCCAATAAACGAATGAGTGAGCGAATGAATAAATAAATTGATGCATTAATAGATAAATGAATAAATGAATGAATGAAAGATGAAATAAAAACCAAATCCTATACGCAAGTTTTTCTGTGTCCGCTCCTTTATTTTGTATAGACAGGGGTTCCCCCCTGATATGAATTGCAATTGTGGTGGCAAGAAACAAAAAAAGTTCAAAGACACTATGAGGAATAGACTATCTGATTCTGATCTTTCAAAAAGGTCATTTTTTGTTTAATCGACATTGCATGCACGCTACGGAATAATATCAAAAAAACATTTCGTACCCATCTCAATTCAGCTGTATTATTGGCAATCACTAAAAGTTTAGCACATTGCAAATAAACTTTTTGATTTTCTCTACATGATTTTCACGTTTTGCCCAAACGACATGATTGTAACAAGTGTTTCATATAGGTAAAGTTATAAAATGAATAACGACGCAACTTTCTACCACATTGTTTTAGCTGGTCGTTGTGAAACATAAACAATCATAGTTGACATCAGAATGTGACGAGATTCCATGAGAGCACTGACAAAGTCTACTTGCCGAAACTCGTGTTTATTGTTGCATCGGGCATCTTCAGTCCACAGTCGCGCATCTGGGAAGGTAGAACAATAAATCTTATAGCGTTGTGTGCAATCAGGGGTCGCAGACCATACGTAAGTGTCAAGTTATGGATAAATTACCTGTACAGCATCATGCATTTATCTGCTGGGACTATTTTACGAAGAAGCACTGTTTCCTAGTCTATATAAGGTGGTAGTGAGAACACAGATACAACTTTCCCTCAGCTCATCTATCTTCACAGGAATACAAAATAATGGTTGTGTCTGCCACTTTTTCATTTCAGTCGTTCCAAGAAGAGCAGTACCGTCTTTAAGCACCGACCATAATTGCAAGTCGAAGGGAGGCGCGCTGCTCCTGCCCTGTTCTTACCTACTGTACGCACGTCGCCAGTGTTTCCTTTGCACGTTGGAATATTGATTGGGATGTGTGAATCGGTCGTTGTGTATACGCTGAATGCAGACCTGCTGGTAATCAACCGTGGTTCAGTTGCCTACCCAAGCCAAATTATGCCCGTCTATTGAGATTTTGTCCATAAACCACGGAGCTGTGGCGGGGACGCCTAATTATATTGTTAAAACAGAGGTGAATTGCTAATCAGCGAAAACTCAGAGATCTTCTCTACCAAATGGATATAAGTGCATTACGGAGCATTTGCAAATGGATTCCGGGCAAATAACGGTAAGAAAAGCCCATGAGGTGCAGGTTTAGGGTAGTGCATTCTTCTTAGAGGAGCAAGGAAGAACAGTGTTAGGAAGCATCTACATGGACCTTGCTGAGTGACGATTTGATGTACCTTGGATCTAGCGGCACGCACAAGCCTCTTATGGGCTGTGACGCTGGTTGTGAACACGTTACAGTGCGGGGACGGTGCCTAGCCACCTTCCTCAAACCTACCCAAACCTGGTGAGAAAAGAAATAATGGTGTCATACCTACAACGATTTCTCTTATTCTTGCAACTTTTGGCGCTTGGTGGACATGCAGCAAGTAAGTTATCCCCTCATTCCATCATTCCGTCAAATTCAGTTTGGTCAAATTCGAGAAATAATACGTGTAGTCAGTCGCCGTAAAACCAGGTGTCTCTGTGGTAATTTGCACGTGTATTTCATTTGCCTTTTAACATAATTCTGTAAAAATGTGTGGTCAGTTTTGTTGATGGACGGAGCTGTTTATTTTTACAAAAATTAATGTTGTACGCTCAAAAACTGTGCTTGCTGCGGTGAAGCACACACTGTTTCATAAAACCTTGACATGTTTGATAGATACACGGAATGCCACGATATATTGTCCGCAAAAAAGTTTAAGTTGTAAACATAACAGTTTTTACACGTAAATGGAAAAACAACTAATTATTCTGTGATACTTAAAATAGTCTTCCTGACTGAAGAAAATAATACATATCGGCGAAAAGTTTGGAAATGATCAAATATGAGACACTACGTTAACCCAGAGATTTGTCAGTTTGTCACCCGTTTCTTTCTCTGTTTTACTTTTTGTTTCTTCAGAATACATTTTTGAGTAAAATTATTAATATAAGTAGATTACATGTAGGTGGAAAACAATGCTTTCTAGGCAGAATTGGTCCTTTAGCTTTATACTCTCATTGCCTGGAAGGCGGTCACGAATGCTGTTGACCCAGACTATTGTAAGATTCAAGTGTCAAGGCTTCAGAGGTAATGACATCTTCACAATCAACTGAATCTATGACGTCTATTTCAGAAAAAGTAAACTATGAAACCATTCTGCTTAAGGACCTGATGAAGCATTATAATCGGAACGCGCGCCCTATTGTTGACGTTCTGAAACCCGTGGAGGTTTCTATTGGTTTCTACCTGACAAAAATTCTGAACTTGGTAAGTTCGTTTTAAATGACTTATTTCCTAACCAGCTTGCATATTTTCAGCTGGACATACTTTGGCAAAAGATACTTGGGTATTACTTGCTTAGTGATGAAAAAGATTCCTGAGCAGCTTGGAATGCGGAAAGCTATTTCGAAGGAACCTTTAGTGAGTGGTGCTACCTAGTGGCTAACGTGTCTCTGTCCGACCTGATTTTCGTAAAGACGGAAAATGCAGCCACCGTGATTGGTGCCGTCCAGTTAATTCAGGACTTTCCCTCACAGGTGGACCACTGTGCCCAGTGATTTTCGCACCCCCAATGCCTAGAGCAAGCCCCTTTGCTGGGGTAGGACTACTTGATTTTGTCGTTTTAATACAGGCACGTGTCACAGAGCAAAGTTAACATTGTAAAGTAACAACGAATATCTCAGCTGAACAAGTTTACGTAAATTGGCCTCGAAACGTTTGGGGAGGGGGTCAACATTATCATAATTTTTAAATTTGTACCCAGGGTACTGAAGTCCATTACCCTTCCTCCCTCCGCCAAATCAGTACTTTAAAGATGATGATTTGAAAAAAATCATACCAAAATTGCACAAACTAGGCCAAAAATTGACTATCATTTTATATATCCTGTGAAAGTGTACAGACTAATTCACTCCCCCCCCCCCCCGCTTGCGTACTGTAAGTACTGATTAAAAATGATGAAAATGTTGAACCATCCCTTAATGAAAACTTTTGTAAAATGTTGAACTTACAACAAATAAATTAAGACTATTTAGGCTATGAAAGCTAGCCTAATCAGTGAATGGTCAGTCATAACTGAAATAATAACATTTTGCCCTTTAAACGCCACCTTTTGCGTATGAATGGTTAAATCCCACAGAGCCATGTCCTTTGGCATCATGAGCACATGTTGTCAAAAGGTACTCAGTTTAAAGGTTTCACAAACGACTCTGGAGACTAACCCCATAGGTGTCAGAAACCAATTGACAGCTTTGCATGTGGGGTGGTCAGTACGCAGATACTAAATGGAGGTCCCATTAATTTTACCTGTAAAAAATGTCTCACATTTTTCAAATTAAAAATACCTGGTACATTATTGATATCGATAGGCATACTCATCAAAACTTTATAATTTATGTTAATGTTGCTATAATTGACCTCATACTTACATTGAGGATTTGTACTTTTTAACATGCATTACCATAATTTTGCCCACAAGTGTACACCCACGCGATGCCCTGTCCAGTCAGCTGGAGGTGAGAAAATTCTATGCTTTGCTGGTTCTGTAAAAGGAGTCAATTGGTGCCTTTTTTTGCATGACTCTGTTGTCTTTCACACAAACAACAGCAACATATGATGACAGCGGCTGTGACGGTAAACCTTATTGGTAACAAGGTCATAAAGGGTCAATAAGGCCTCAATACTGTGCGCATCCATGGAAAGCTTCTATGCGACACACTTTTTACACGGCCTCAGTGATGCACGCATCTTTTCAGAGCCTCAAAGCTATGCATATTTATAGGAGGGGTCGATGATATACACATTTACACGAGGCTTTGATACTCTTTTTATTGCTCTCTCTCTCTCTCTCTCTCTCTCTCTCTCTCTATATATATATATATATATGTATATGTATATATATATACATACACACATACATAAATATGAATATATACACACATTTTGTATATATATATATATATATATATATATATATATATATATATATATATATGTGTGTGTGTGTGTGTGTGTGTGTGTGTGTGTGTGTGTGTGTGTGTGTGTGTGTGTGTGTGTGTGTCGGCATCAATCTGTTTTTAATATTCACTTTTAAACATTTTAGGCGAACATGTTTTCTGTCAGGTTAAACTCCCCAGGGGCTATTGTTAGCAAACAGTGGACAACGACACTTACAAGTTTGCCGAATTGTACTTAAAATCGTGTTAAGAAAAATTATGTTTTGATAATATGTTTTTGACATAAATGTTAATGACTTTCATTCCTAACATGCCTAAATGCACAATATTACTCAATATTAAAAAATCACTCAAAATTGACAGTATGTTCTCAAATATCACAAAATTGAAACATTGCGTTGAAACATTGACTCAGTGTTGGCAGAAAAAAAGGACTTGTATGTTTTGGAGACTTTCAAAGTAAGGGGTAGGTGTCATCATGCTGTTTGTTTCACGTTTCTGGTGCAGGATGACCATTGTTGCAACACTTGTTAGGATTTCCCTCGGTTTGTACAGATGGTCTAGCTGCAACTGTTTATTTTACAATCACTGGGACTGAATATAATGCCCCAGTTTGTTTCTACTTTGGTTATACATTGGCAGGTGATTTAACTAGGAGAAGCTGCCCTACTAGAAAGGGTACATACTGGTTCAGGGGTAAGTCAAATTGTTCTTATCTGAACCTGTACTATACAAATTTAATAATTTTGTTTTGTTTGACGGGTATTTTTCTTTCATAATGAAGCTCTGCATTTATCAGCAAAACTTCACGTTTTTAGCTAATTCATCATTTGCCACATTCATGATTATTCATTATTATGTGGGTTGGCTGAATATTTAGCCAAGACAAGGAACCGCATCTCAGAGAGACATGTACGGGTATAGGCTTCGAAAAATGTTCTGAGCAGTAACCAGCTGAAGACCTTTAATTTATTTGGGCTAATGCAGCCTATGTCAAAATTCTACAGAAGAATGTGTGCAGTATGGCGTTAGTACTTCCATATGTACATAGGCTAGACAGTGACAGGTTAGCTTAAAGAGAGTAAAGAGTTATGTGTATGTAAATATATATATATATATATATATATATATATATATATATATATATATATATATATATATATATATATATAAATATATATATATATATATATATATATATATGTGTGTGTGTGTGTGTGTGTGTGTGTGTGTGTGTGTGTGTGTCGATAAACAAAACCAACAGTGGTTCCGATTTCACTTTAAAAATATTGAAGCGATATACAGTGACAGCAGGCGAATCTGTACTTCAGCGAGAAGAATCATACGCAGGAGACAGTTGTTGGTATTGGGTGTCCTAACTCGGCCGCAAAAGATGGGTAGGCTTGGTGGTGGTGGGGGGGGGGAGGGTTATCCGTCATCCGGTTCAAAGGTGACATACAGCATAAGTTCAGAAGTAGACCCTAAAGTAAGCGTTGCCATCAATCACATGACAAGGCTTGTTTCATGGTTTGAAGGGTTACACGGATCAACTAGCAGTAATCAATGTCTGAAAAAAAAATCACGCATATATGGTTTAATTGTTTGGCCCTATGAATGACAGAAATGTTGTTTCTGTAATTTGTTACATACTATGCGTTCACTGTTATGAATGGGCATCTTTAAGATATCGCAATTGGTCAATTATTCGGGTGTCTGCTAAATGAAGTGTCAAAATAATGCCAGGACTGTTTTATGTCTCTTACGACGGATGCTTCACTGATTAATTAATCTCTTTATTTATTTACTTACTTATTTCTTTATTTGTTTGTTTGTTTGTGTGTGTGTTTTTTGTTTGTTTGTTTGTTTGTTCGTTCGTTTGTTCATTCATTTATTCATTCATTCATCCATACATTTATTTATTAATTTATTCATTCATTCTAATGTTTATTTATTTATTTATTTAATAATATTTATTTATTTAAACGACGCGATTGCTATATTCGTTTCAAAGGTAAGTGAGTAGATGAATCTTTCCAGTGAAGGCTATAACAAATTGGTATTTTTCCCTTGAGGACATCAACATTTGTCTACTTGCCACTGCAAAACTGCGTCCGCGGGTGAGAATTACATGAACTAAAAGGAAGGTTTAATTTTCTGAAAAAAGTGTACATGGCTGCCATTGGCATCGTTACACTAGGTTGTTGGTGCACAAATAAAAATATACACTCGTGAATTATTTCGCTTGCAAATTGTATAACAAATAGGGACACATAACGAACGGGTAAAGCTAACAAAGTACACTTCTCTTGGTCAGAATTGGACGGAGCATTTCAAACATTTTTGTAATGCATCCTGTACGCAACAAGGAAACCCATTGACTTGGAAAAAGCTATGATAATAACATGTCTTATCTCAGCAAAAATGTTTTCTGTCGACGAGTAAAGTAGATGAAACATTTAGGCAGACGACAATTTACGTGAATCAGCTTTCGGGTGATTTTAGTGGGATGGAGTTGATCATTTCAAACAGTACTAGAGACAAAAGACCGCAATGACAATTAAAACACTTTCCTTTCAAACAAAGTTTTGACCCCAGTTATTGGACAAAGGGGTATCAATCACCACAGCTGAAACACAGTATTACAACGATATCAGCCAATATATCAGTTTGACCTTTCGACGGTCCCTCATGATCAAAATTAACAATGCCAGAAAAAAAAACATTAGCACTTTCCTATTAGTGTTTAATAGTAACCATGGATCTGGGATCCACCATTACCGAAACATAAGGCAATATGCTACAGTTGCTACTATTTATGTAGTAGCAACGCTAAGATTTACATGTATGCTAACCAATAATTTCTCATTTCAAAAATTCGTTAAATATAAAATTTCAAAGCAACTGGTAGAGTGCATATGGAGGATATGATTTGTTTTACATTTTCTCCCAAAATGAAAAAAAAACTGGAAAACTGAAAAATCATTTCTGCTTGATCATTTGAAGGCCCTTAATAGGGACCCAATTAAAGTACATACCCGCTAAGTTTAAAGTGAATCTGGCATACGACTTTGGGAAAGAAGTACACAATGTTTATTACTGTTGCAATCCCCGTTGACATTCATACCAGTCAAGAGGAAAATATGGATCAACCGACAAGTACCAAAATTAACTAGAGGGTTGTGTGAACAGCCCATGCTCAGCTGACCTAGACATTCATCACACTTACAGTTCTATAACTTGGGATAAGATCAAGGTCACCCATGCACTGAGTAAATCTGACCTTTATAGAAGACCACTAACATGTGCAGGTCCCGTTCAATTAGTTCTCAAGCTATAGTGAAGAGTACAATTCAAGTATCTTGCACTGTGACCCCAGAAACGAGGTCAAGGTCACTCATGTACTGTCTGAGCAAGCTTCACAGAGAAACATTAACATGTGCAACATCAAGGATCTAACTCAAAACAGATCTCAGGTTATCAAATGAACAGTAAATTGTGTGTCAGTTGTCCTCGGACCTTGGGAATGAGGTCAAGGTCCAAACATCACTGATGCCTGACCATTTGCACAAAATAGGTAGACACTTATAAAAAGAACATCCCTACTAAGTTTGGCACAAATCTGGCCAAAACAAATATTATTAAGTTATAACCATTACAAGAAATCCCTATGTTAAACTTTTCTATTAAAACGTTTTAAAAAAATGGCAAAAAATCATAAAAAAATCCAAAAATCACTGGAGCATGACCATTTGAACAAACATGGTAGAGACCTAACCAAGGTACATTGCCAACAAGTTTGAAGTAAATATGACACACAGGTTCTTCAGAGAAGTCGAAAATGTGAATTACCATTAGAATGCACTAGGATACCCATTGAATTGCATTGTAAGCAATAGAAAATGTGCATGAAATGGTAAGTACCCGAACTAAAAAAAAAAAAAAAAAAAAAAAAAAAATCCACTGCTACCTAGTGCATATTTTTGCTTCACCCTTTCACAAGGAAAATATCCACAAAGTTTCAACTAAATCTGAAAGACTGTTCTAGAGAAGTGACAAGTAACAGCAGAAAATTACAAAAAATCGTCTAAAAAGAATAACAAAAAATGCAGCACCACCTCGTGAACAAATAAGAACTGTGAGTCCCCAGGCGTGTTCCTATGTTCTTATGTATATCACCGTCTAGTTTTTTGTTTTGGTTTTGTTTCCACAATCCCGAGTGGTTTCAATTTGGAAGTCGTTCAGTTTATCGTTTCAGGGCACATTAAGGCTCTCTTGATTCAAGAGGCCAATGCAAAATTATATATTTGCAAACGAACTGCTAAAAGAAGCGTCATAATTAAGACAGATGTTTTTCGTACACATATTGAAAACTCTGTCTGTTGGGCAAGGTTACTGCCCGTTTGTTTGTATTACCGTATGTTTATTTGTTTGTGTATATATATATATATATATATATATATATATATATATATATATATATATATATATATATATATATATATATATATATACATATATATATACATATATATATATTTATTTGTATATGTAATAAGCTCTGATGCTATTGTTGATTGGCGATGGCCTCTTTGACTTCCCTAACACGGCGGCAATGACAGTTATATCCTAGAAATCTGGATAGTGTATGAACAGCAAGCGGTAGAGAAGCAACAGATCGTCTGTCAAGCTGAGCGCTGCCTCCGATGAGCAGCTGGAAAGTGAAATATTTCGTTGATGGACAAGGAATCTGGCGTTTGCCAGACCAAGGTGCTCTGAATCCCCGCAGCACATCGAAACAACTTTACCCGAGAAACGTTAAATGTGCGCGTTAACATCTATTTTCTCCTTCTTAAAAGCAGTGTTAGGCCTTAAACCTGATTAATTAGAAACACTTACAAAATTATTCGTTTTATTACACAGTATTTGGTAACAAATAGTATATAATAATATGTAAGTTTGTTTGAATCTATCTTATTGTTTGTGTATTTATGTATCCATTCGTTCGTTAGTTAATTATTTAAATCATTTATTTATTAATTGAAATCAGTTATTTATTCATTTATTTGTTTGTTTATTACTTTGTCTATTTGATGTGATTTTCACATACCATTTCTGTACGAAATTATAATTTTACTCAGGCGCCCAGCTCAATGAGTCGCATACTTCTGAGAGCTCTCATAACCTTTTTGTTAGTTGAATGTGCATATGTTTTGTAGCTGTATTCATTCATTCATTATTCTGAATCAGGATCTGAGCTCAGCTGAGCGTGGTCAGTCCTGTTGATCATGTGGCCAAACTTAAAGCCAGCGAAAGATCTCTCACGGGTAAAAGTTAAACGTTTTTGTAAAATTCTTTGTTGTCATCATGCTTCTGTTTTCATGCATAGAAGCCTAGGAAGACGATTAAAAAAGGGAAGGAATGATTACCTTGTTACCGGGGTAACGTGAAAAGTCGAGAAAGGGAAGGTCACTTCCGGTGCTAAATTGACCTCTGACTTAAAGCTGCTTGACGCTTGCTGTACCATATGAGATGCTTTGCTTACATCATTGGCGAGCAATTTATTGATGAGATCCGAAAACACCGTAGAAAACAGTAAATTTGAAACAGCGCATATCGAGTAAATGGGAAATTCAAATATTATTATGATATATTTAAACAATTCAATAATTTATACATTTCTGCCGATTGATGTAAGGTAACGTCTATGACCTTATTGCAGACCCTTGTCGCACCCCCACCGCATCCCCACCCCCAGAATATTTTGACAATGCGGGGCATGCATGTTAATCCCGTCAATGTCTTCTGCCCCCCCCCCCCCTTTTTTTTTTTTTTTTTTTTTTTTTTTTTTGTGTTTTTTTTTTTTTTTTTTCGTTTTTTGTTTTTCTTTGAACTGGGACACGGTGACAATCAGCCGCCGTGCTGTGGGCACACTGGTGGAAAACCAATGGTGGCAGGAACATTTTGTTCGGGGGGGGGGGGGGGGGTGTAAAGAACACACATTCCAAAACACATGAAGATCAGTGTTTTCCAAGAAAATAATTTGAAAACAGTAAGTGTTATCAAAGTTTCCAGTTTGGCTAGAAAATAACATATGTTGTCATGTTTCAATCAAGGATCTGTCCGTACGGACGGGTAGCCCTTGGTCCGAATGATACCAGCCAAAGCAGCATCACACCTAACATAAATTGCCCGTCCTACCGCAGTGCCCAGCGGTAGATGAGGAGACCCAGTGTCAATTGCCAGTCACACACATGTACAACATAGAGAGATTTGTACATACTCCCATGCGATTATTTCCGACCGAAATGCCATCTACTATGATAATATGAAAAATTTAATATCATGAGAATCAGTGCTTAATTTGTTGCTGTGTGCAATATACGTATCACAAATATCAAAGATATTAAACTGAGTATGTTGGATCTTTTCTAACCATCGCATTCAGAACATCCACGTAAGCGCGCCATTGAGACTAAAACGACAACACATTTGAATATGAGACAAACAAACATTGGTATCCTATTTGTTTCTGAACGGCAGAATGAAAATTCCATTAATATTCATGTATATCACTGTATATCATTTTGTCATAGGTACAGATTTCTTGCCACATACCTGTCAGTTTCAAACAGGGATATAAGTTGTCTCAATAAGTTAGACCACTCTGCATAACCCAGAACTTGCGGCAATACGCCAAATAGCAATATCAGCTAAGCATGCGTCGTGAGGTGCATTCCTCTATTTAGGTCATAAGCCAAAACAAAATTCACGCACTTAACATAAAAATCTACACAGGTAAAACAAAAAGCTTTAAAAAGAATTGGTACATATGTCTGCTTCAATTGTGAAAAAATTGGCGAACGTTTCCCTGCATCTATCATGTCTATAGGCTACACTATTTAAATATATCTATGAAACTAGTCCAAGAAATTTTAAAAAAAGAGAAGTTTAATTCTGGTCACCAGGGTAGCTTAATATGTTGAACGGGGAAAGGACACTCCCTGTGGTGAATGACCTCTGACAGCAATAAGTCTGTGGCTGGGCTGGGCTGAATTGGAAAACCAATCAGCCTTTGAAATACAGCTGTGTTCTGAATCCTGCCTATACTCAAGCGGTTCAAAAATTTCCTTATTATCTTAATGAATTAAATGACTTTAAAACACACTTGAGTCTGTGGTCAAAATAAAGCAAAAGTCAACAAAAAACAAAACAAAACAAAAACTGAAGAAAAAACAAAAGCAATAATCATATATATATATATATATATATATATATATATATATATATATATATATATATATATATGTATGTATGTATATGTATGTATGTATATATATATATATATATATATATATATATATATATATATATTATATATATATATATATATATATATATATATATATATATATATATATCGAACAACACATCGCAACATGTGAAAATATTCCCTTGAATGGTAGCCTTCCATGTTATGGGCCTATCAATGAAGACACCTAATCAGTGAGTACAAAATTTTAAGTGGCAAAACGACCAAATTAAGATCAATGAAAATATCCATTTGATACACCAAAAATTGGATGTTTAGTCTGCACGTAAATGATAAAACATATGCAATGGTACAAAGTCATTTCAACATGATGAAGATCCCAGTTTGAAATTTTTGGTGTCAGTATTTATCACTATGTAAATTCAAGAATAAACTAGCCCCCAACAGCAATATATTGGGGGCGGGTGGAGGGTAAGGATATTTCTGCCCTGCCGCACTGGGGCCTATTTTTTTTTTTGAGTTCCAACGTACTGAAGGCCTCTTATTTTTCGTACTGGCCAGTATTTCGGAATATTCTTATTTTCTGTACTCTGTATTAGGACAAAATCTTCTCTGCCAGCATAATGGGACAGCCTCCCCTCCCCCCCCCCCCCCTCACCCGCATATGCAATCAAGCCTCATGTATGAACAGCATCCAAACGATTGAACCTCTCAGTGCATCAGCTGAATTAGGCTATTTGCTTTGGTAGCATAATTATTCTTGTTACATTTCATTTCAAATGGCACAGATCCTCTTGCACTCTGCTCCCGCCTCCCACCCTAAGTTCACATACTCACATGCATGGTGTAAAGTTGAACCCATTCTAATTGGGTACATAGGCCCATTGGTCTTGAGATGCTGGAACCAGCGATGGGGTCCCCAGCAGAATATACAGAATCAGTGACCCTGTTTGTTCTATCAAAGGATTGTTGCAAAACTACTCATCTATCTGCCCCAACTGCCCCACCTCCCATCCCACTTTTTTGCCCAGCCAGGCCTAACAAGGTACTTGCTATTGAGCGAAATTAGGGCGACAGCCTCCTTCGTAACTTTTGACCAGTGGTTGCTGTCAACCGAGAAATATATGTAGGTTAATGTGATGGATCCGAGATATGTTATCAATCCTTTCGGCTTCACACGGAGAGGAGGCGTGTGTGTTGGGGGGGGGGGGGGTGCAGGCTAAGGGGAACCACAAGTATTTCACTTTCCTTTCTGTGCATCTTAAAAGTGATATGTATACAAATTGGAATGTTTAGTTTAACGTTTCATTATCAAATTCTGAGAAACGCTGGCTGGGGAAGGAGGTACTTGTGTTTTTGTTCATCACACAAAATCTTCATCCACACACAGGTGGCTTTTTATGGGAGCTTGATAATATCATAATTCTCGGTCAGATGTGTGCAAAGTACATGTAAAAGTCTTAAGGATTAATAAGCCATGATTTAAACATATTTTTTTTGAATGGAAAAGGGATTGCAGAACAAGCTTAAGATTATATTAACCCCCCTCCGTGTTAATACAACATGACCATTCCGACAAAGCAGGTCAGCAGATAACAATAAGTGCATGATAAAACAAAGTAAAGTGTACAACTTTTGCAAACAAGAGTGAGATAACTCAAGTTCAAGTTAATTTACATTATAACATGGACACAATAAGGATACAATATGTACAGCAATTAGGGTAAGTGTACTGGATTTATGATGCTATTGACAGGAACAGATTTTGCAAATAGACATGCCAGAAAAGTGAAATCCAAATTGAAAAACTTTTGGTCGAAAGTATGTAATTTTGAACAGCGTTCAACATAATTTCTTTTTCTTCCATGGTAGCCGAAGGACACCCAAATAACATGTTGCTTACTGATGATTGTATTGAGGATGGAATTTGTTGAAATAGTTGGGACCTTGCTATTATGTATCGGGAGCAGTCGAGCAGAAAAAGTTTTCACAGTTTCACGTCCCATTCCACAATTACAATCCTGGTTATCAACAAGATTGTGCTTAAACAGATAATGATTCAGAGAACTGGACTCTGTGCGTAGCCGGACAAGGTGTACTTGACCAGGGCGCGTGCTGCGGTAGCAGTAATTGGGTGGCTTTTCCAAGTTTTTGTTTGTATTTCTTTTGAACGTTGAAAGTGAAGGAGAGGCTTTTGTTTCTGAATCAAGAGAGTTCCAAAGATTGATGGTTGAGGGAAAACAGGAGTCGTGCCTAAAAGTAGTTCTGCATCTCATTACCTTGATATTTAGTGGATTTCTCATTTCATAAGTAGGTTCTATTGATTGAGGCAGTATTTCTTCCAAATACGCGGGCGCATTACCGTTGAGGATTTTGTAAAAATAGAGTAATTTTTGCTTTTCACGTCGCTCGTGCAAAGTTTCCCATTTCGTTTCATTACAAAGTAATCTGATTGGAGCGTGTCCAGATGCACCCGTCACTACTCGTGCAGCCGCGAGTTGAACCCGTTCAAGTTTGTCCGCCTGGTCTTTTGTACAGTTATGCCAGAGTACACAAGCGTATTCTAAGATGGGTCTGATGTAAACAATGTACAGTTTTGTAAGCTAATTTTCTAAAACAGTCAACTCTTCTCATTGAGCTTTTATATATAGATTCAATATGTTCTGTCCAAATGCCTTTAGAATTAAAAGTAATTCCTGATGACCTCTGCTGATCTAATTCCTGGATGGGCTTACCGTTTAAATAGATAGGTAGTCTTGTTGTTTTGTTTGGCTTATGTTTAAGAGTCCTGTTTTGTTTTTATTAAGGGAAATAAACCATTGTTTCGCCTAAACGGATACTGCACCAAGGTCGCCATTTGATGGCATCATTGCCATATAGTCTAGTTCTATTTCGTTAATTACAAAAAGATATGTGTCATCTGCAAACATTCTAATATTCGATTCTACTATTGAAGCCAGATCATTTATGGTAACCAACAAATCATAAAATGGAACCTTGGGGTACACCAGACGAAAGGTTTGACCAATTAAACGCCTGCCCATTGATTACTATTCCCTGTCTCCTATTTTCCAAGTAACTGACAAACCATTTGTATAATGTTCCATTAAATTCATTTTTTCGAGTTTGTGCAGCATCCCCTTGTGCCAGACTCGATCAAACGGTGGACTTATATCTTAAAAAAAAAACAACTGACGTCTTTTCCTTCATCTGTAGCTCCTGCTATAAGGTCATAAACTTCGAGTAGTTTACACACAGCTGAATCACCACACGAGTAAGCAGACTGCCATCTAGATAACAGTTGGTTAACTTTACAGTAATTATATACATCATTGAAAACACAACGCTCAAATACTTTCCCTACTACACTTAAAAGAGATATGGGTCTGTAATTTTCCTTAAGTTGCTTTGAATTCTTTTTGTGAATGGGCGTAAATTTGCATCCTTCCATTTACGTGGAAAGTTGTGACTGTCCATTGAATTTCGAAAAAAATAATTGACAGGGGTTTGGAAATTGAGGCAGCTGTACATTTAAGAAGTTATGTGCTTATGGAATCTGGACCAGAAGTTTTTCCAGTATCCAGGGTAAGAAGTGTGACCTTATAGTCCATGAGCCAGACTGAAAATTGGTACCATCTGAGGGCACCAAACGTAACCTTTGTACCTGCGTTGGTACACCTTCGGGTATAACAGAAATGCATGATGGACTTTCCAGAAGCCCAGCTGGAGCCCTTTATTGCAATTTTAAAATTTTATACCCAGACAGCCCAAAAATGCTGTAAATGGTGAATCCTGTTTTGTTATAGTTGGCCATTACATTATAATTATACTTGATATATACATATTATGTTTGTCTCCAGTTAACAGCTGGCACAATGAACTTCATGCGGCCTATAAATACTAAATGAATCCACACGGGTAAGAAAAAAGCCATTATTATACACATATTGATTGGATTTTTTTAGGGGTGGGAGGGGGGGGGTTGCAGCGCTCAGCTTGTAGATCAAGTATTACATTTCTGGAATTTCAATACCTCATGAACACATGGTCCACATCTCTTGAAAAATGGTGCAAACATCCCCGGATTTTTTTTGTCCTTGAACCTATTTTCAAGGTCACATCCTTGTGGAGGATAAAACCGGTAGGTCTGCGTAGATTGTTCTTCCATTATAAGGCACATATATCCTGGTGAAATTTCGCATTCTTTGCATGTATAATCACACTTTGCTTTATTTTACTATTTAGAGGTGATTATATACTGCATCATGATGACTAAATTTTGGTGACCTTGGCTTTACTCGGAAGGTCACACACTTGTGGGTAGGTATATTTAGGATTTTTGTTATATATGAACTTATATGGAAGGAGACATTCTATTCTTACCAGTCCTCTATTATGTATATGGTGACTTACATATAAATTATATATATAAATTATATATATATATATATATATATATATATATATATATATATATATATATATATATATATATATATATATATATATATATAAATTATATATATAAATATATATAAATAAATATATAAATATATATATATATATATATATATATATATATACATACATACACACATATAAGTATAAAAACAGTTTTTGCATTTCAGATGCAACCGGTTTCAGCATTTTAATGCATTGTCAAACTCCATAACGCATAGGTGTTGAAATAATATTCAGTCCAGTATAATCTTGACATTATCTGTTGTTATAGTGAAATCTATTAGCATAGAAGCATATTATGACGTTCAATTATAATGTTATTGATTTAGGCCTATTTCACGACGTCATTGCTACATCAATAAGTAATAAACGTCTCGTAATGAAAATATGCCTAATTTGTCCCAGATTACTATAAATAATTAGTAAATTACACTTTTCAGTCTTGGCTTGTATTTACGTTGGATTATGAATTCTTTTTGTTGTTTCTTCTTTCTATGTCAGAATCAATTGACATCTGATATATGGGACCTACAAAGAATTTAGGCACAAGATTAGAACAATTGATAATAAAACAGGCGAGACCAGTGGCGAGGGATGCCTATAGCAGCGGAGTCCCGACCGGGTTCGTTCTCTGTGCACTCATCAGGGGACATTTGAAAACACTTTTACGTCGCTTGCTCATATAGCACGGGGGTAAAGTTGCTACGAGCCGTGAGGCAACGTCACAAATATAGCGCCTAGGCGTCGAACTGATCTACCAGTCTAACTGCCGACTTGGCAGGTTAGAGTGACGTGCATTAGCTATGGCACGTCATGCAAGGTTTGACGTATCCATTCTGAATGACGACTGGTTTGACCCTGGGGGTCAACCATATGCCTCAATATCAGCAGCACTGCTGTCAGATAGAGGATTGTGTCCATTAATTGTGGCTATTAATAATTAATAGCAAGGAAAAGCTTCAAAGTGTTCTCTGTGCAAACAGGTCAGTTGTGCACTATATCATGTGTGGGTAGATAGGGGTAGAACAAAAAGATTGGCATAAGACTCGGCAAGAGACCCTATCTAAAAAAAAAAAAAAAAAAAAGATTAGAACAACTATCAATATGTTCCCTGAGCTGGATTTACCGTGTCTCAGGCAGCCGTATGTGATGTCTGTGTACAGTCATGCGCCTGCATAGTTCATTGGCTGTAGATCCTATGTATACCTCACTGCATCCTCTACAGACAATCGCATAAACACAAACAGTCCATTTCTGTTCTAATTTGAAAGTTTGGTAGCTTTCCTGTTGTGTCCACCGAAATTGTGTCAGTAACTATCATGTTTATACAATTCGTACAACGAGGAAGACCAAATTTTTTGCTCCCGCCTTGACTGTCCCTTGATTCAAAGTTTGCTCTCATAAGCATTTGTTTTAAATTATGAGGCTGTCTTTGGCTTGAAATAAAATTCAGATTTTTAACGATTTCTCCAAGTGAGGATCCATTTTCAAGATTTTAAGGGTTTCACATATTTGTGGTATTATTACTGGATTGTCAGGATTGTATTTTGTGATCATGACCAGATTTTGTCGTCCCCCTTGTGATTTTTGCAGTCCTTTCTTAGTGATTCTTATGTTACACTTAAAGCTCGCTGAATACCAGTTGAAATGAGTGAATCTGGGTAGTCCCTGACTTTTAGAATATTTCCCAGTTCATCCAGACGCGTTGCTTTTCTATTTGTATTTTCTACAATTGTACAGATCCTTCTTGCTTCATTATATGGGATATTTGTCTAAGTGTGTCGTGGGTGACATGAATTGAATGGTACATACTGATGAGGATCTGTATTCATGCAGTATATATCCAATGAAATATTTCCATCATTTTGAAGAACTTTCAAGTCTAAAAATTCTAACTCACATTGACTATATTTCACTTCATATTGAATACTTGGTTCAAGCTGATTTAAAAATTGGTGAAAATCATGTAAATCTGAGAGCGAATTTGTCCACATTATAAAACAGTCATCTAGATAACGTTTCCAGTTCCTTGTAAAAAACATGGCGAAGGATTCGGATGTATTTCTTAGTTTTTGTATAATAAAACTTCTAGATATCCAAGACTAAGCGTTGCATAAGTTGGTGCACATTTAGTTCCTATCACACACCCTTTTTTCTGTGTGTAGTATTCTCCATCAAATCTGAACACATTATTTTCTAATATTAGTGAAAGACCTTCCAAAATAAATTCTCTTGTGAAACGTTGATTTTTTTTGTGTCAGGATTTTTGTTCAGCCAGTATTCAATCGCACGCTCTTCTAACTCATGAGGTATGTTACTATATAAATTAATTACATCAAAACTGACTAAATACCGATCCTTGACTAGCTCTCCTGATATTTTATTGATGAAGTCGATATTGTCACGCACGGAGCTGTCGACATGTAATAAATATGGTTTTAAAATTTCGTTTATGAGTTCACTAAGCCTACTCGTATTGCATACAGGTCCTGCTACAATTGGTCAGAATCTTAAATCTGTAGGTCGAATAATATGTACATATATACCATCTTGTTCATTTATAGCTTTTTCGATAATATCAGACTTATGAACTTTTGGTAAGCCGTATAAATTACTTGTTCTTGACTGCAAACCATCCAGATAATTTCTTTCTTTCGTTGTAAAGATGTTGTGATATTTGTCAATAAATTTTCTTATTTTATCACTCACTTTATTTTCTCTGTCTGGTTAGCGTCGCTCATAAAATTTTTCATCATTAAGTAATGATTTTATCTTTTCAGCATAATAAGCGGTGTCCATAATGACAACTGCTCCACCCTTGTCTGCTTCCTTAATTATGATAGAATTGTCAGTTTGCAATTAATTCATAGCTTCTAGCTCCTCTTTAGTTAAATTATTTTTGATGGTGGGTGAAGGTACTTTGTGGAGAGAGTGCGCAATTGCTTTCATTCTGTCAATACATTTTTCTAATGTCTTATTTTCACTTTAAGGAGGGGTGAAAGAACTTTTTCCTTTGACCAGTGATTCATACCATTCCTTATCTGTATTGTGGAAAAATTCTTTCAGACGTAATGTACGACAACATTTTAAAATATCACAGACTTGTTTTTCTGTGTCTTTTCTTGGTGTCGGTGTGAATTTCAATCCCTTTGTGAGCAACATTACTGTCCTTGTGTCAATTGTTTGCTTGATAAGTTTATAATTTTAATGATAGATGTATTTGAAGTTAATATCTTCTTGGCTCCTGCTGTTGGGGGTATTGTTGTGCTCTTTCTGTCCATCAGTTGTATCTTCGCTCTTTTTGGTAGGTGTCTCTTCCGTCTCTTGTTTGTCTCTGGTTTGTTTATGGTCTTTGTCCTCTTTGATTTGTGAAGCCTTTTTGCTCTTGTAGAGGGCGCCATCGTGTATTTGGGCGTGGTCCTCTTTCTAAAAAAGGAAACTCTTCTTCATTTTCTACATTTGGGCCTAGTTCATATCTCTGACCTTGGTTCTGTCTGTCCAATAGGTCTGTGTCATGTCTAGGTTGAAATACTTGAAATCTATTGTATGAAGGGAAGTCTATGTCTCTTCTGTTTTCATTCCTAGCTACCATTGCAAAAGTTCCTTGTCTGTTGTTTCTAAAGGGTTCCATACATTGGTTAAACATTGACAAATGTTATTTGTCCTTTAATTCTGATGTCATGTCCATACAATGAACCTACAACTATTGTACATAGTATTTTGGTTTTGTAATATTTACAATCAAGAGTAATCTACATTTATTTCAACAACCTGCATCTAATTGATTTTATATGTTCAAATTTACAATTCAATTTGGCCAAAAGGTGGTATCTATTGTGATATGCTAAATTTAATATGTGTTATGAAAATTAGATATAGAATGACAGTAAAAAACAATATACGTACGTCGCGGTATACACTTTCTGGCATATGGGTAACCCTAGCTTGTCTATGGGTTCCAACTTCTCCAAACAGGGTGACTGTCATATTGATTGACACTTTCTTCACCATGAATAAATATTGATTAACATTGTTTAGCAGTGTATGGAAGTTCCTCAAAGTTGATTAGCAGACGTTTGAATGAGGCATATATTGACCTGGTCAAGTTACCTTATTCTACAATGTTAAGCACTTTCTCTATTATTTATCTATATTGATTAGCAATGATTAGCAGTCTTTGCACATTTATTAAAATTGATTAGCACCTCCATTTCCTCAAGTTTCCACTTCAATTAACAAACAGTGATTCAAATCTTGCTACCTTTTGCCTTGTGACATGTATACTCATCAAACGAAATACTATGCAGAATTTTGTTCACCTTTTATGCAAAATAACATACATCTATTAAATTGCAAATACTGACTAACAGCTGTGCCACAGAAAAGTCCATCATGCTGTTTTGAGTTCCTGAGACATACACCAATCAAAAAAGCATTGTTAAGTTTGGTGCCGTCAGATGGTACCAATTGGTCAAAATTGGGTCCTCAGCTCATGGACTATTAACTTTGTTTTCGTCTAAAGCTATCTCAGAAAGGCGTGACTCATGTTTTGTGACAGGATTAGACAGTTGTATATAAGCATCCTCGTCTTGGGACTGACAAAGACCTGCAAAGTAATTCTTAAATAGCTCTGCATTTTCCATATTGTCCACAACGACATCATTTCCTTCAACCAGAGGTGGATATGTGGAAGCCTTCCCTCCCTCATTTAGAAGCTGTTTGACAAGTTTCCACCATAACTTTGGGTTTGGTTTTCACCATCGTTGATTTTCTGAGACACATTATTGTAATAAGCTATTTTAGCGGACTTTACGTCATTTACAACTTCATTTCTAATCTGTCGAAATACAGCCCAGGACTGTGGAGTGTCACGTGATTTGGCTTTCCAATGAATGCGATCTCTTTTGCGCATTTTGCGCCTTATTTCAGAAGACAGCCAAGGAGGGTCAGCTGGCCTCACAGTGATTGTCTTGGTAGGAATATATTCATCTACTTTTTCTAGAAATAGACTAGTCCACTTTTGGACCATTTCATTCGTGTCGGCACAGATATCTCAAAATTGGACTCAATCAATTGTAGATAAGTCGGAATTGAGTCGATTGAAGTTTGCACAGATTAATAAGCCATGATCATATCATAACGCAACACTGCCACACTACCAGGCTGCCATGCAACAGCCACGTTTTATCTTGTACCCAGGGACTATTGTATACCAATGGCCGATGGAGCTGACTTGGACAGAGCCCACTACATACGTGCCCTTTCCTAAGTTTTTAATGGCATTTTTGTAAACCACATACTTTACGTAGTAAAGTAAAGGCGTTCATGTATTCTTGTCTTCTCACAAGGGCGTTCCAACAGTTTCTGAATGGAAATATTCTTGTGGGTTTTCACTAATTCAGGGCAATTTTGCTGAAAAGCGTACTTTAAATATTAGGAGAAAAGGGCATTGATGTAAGAATTTTTGGCGATCAAAGGTCTATAGTTTGCGCTGTGTTGAGGTTTCCAAAACAAACTTGGATGTATCATGCGAAAGAAAGATTTGGCGTGTTGTTACCCCTGTCAAGGTCCATGTCAGAAGGTAAACTTCACCCATGAAAGTATAGAGCTTTGGCATAGATGTTTGGAAACTTTGTCATAGATTCTAACGAACGCCAACAGGACGTGAAAGATGACTATGGGCCAAATAGGTCACCGGACGACCCATCAGATGCATGCATTTCACTACCAGCAGTGTGTAGTGAACATCACAGGCTGGCGAGGTGTGACAATCAAATCTGGATCAGTGGCGACGATTTTGAGAAGAAATCCTCAAGTTGTCCACCGATCCCTTTCCAACCCCATGATTTGATCTGGCAATCTTTTGGCATTAATATTTCTCACGTTTTTCCTACACCCAAAGTCCAAACCCCTCAACGGATACTCTACTTACGCCGCACGCTTCTAAAGTTGAAATCCAAAGCTCCAAATAAGAACTCTGTTTTTGTATGTGAGGGTACCCGTCTTATGTTCAACGTTTTTTTATTTTTTATTTTTTTTTTATTTTTAGAATATCATTTCATTCATTTCAATTATTCATGGCATGTTGAAAAGCGTGAGTGGTGTCACTCATATAGGACTAAAAATAAACAGCTCTGGTCTTTCAAGTGAGTGTCTCCTTTTGATATGACTCAGGATCAACTGAGTGTGTCCACTTATTAGTCACCCTAAGCTTTCATGCAGCCACACCAAGCCCAGGTGAGTGTTTTCCCTCGTATGGGCCCCACTTTGAATTTCTTGCGCCAGCTAGCCGAGTGTTTTCACTTACCAGAGCCTTGATGTAGCGGGTCTAAGTGAGCGGTTTCCCTCATTTGAGTCTCACTTTGGATTTTTTGTACCAAATGAGTGTTCCCACTCATCGATGGCATTGTGCACCAGGTCCAAATGAGTAGTTCCACTTGGGTGTATATTTTTTCCAAGGTTTTGTACAGATTGAGTGTTTCCACTTAAACAAAATGTAGATTTGTAGACCTAACAGGTATCAGAAACCTGAATTGGCAACAACAGGTCCCAAATCTCTGTGAATTATTAAAAAAAAGCAGAAAAATGGATTTTCTGTTTTTAAAAAAAAAATATATATATGTATATATATATATATATATATATATATATATATATATATATATATATATATATATATATGCGTGGAGAAAAAATTAAAGGTTAATCATTAAATTATACAAATCAATGCACATGTATATATACGTGCCGTCAGCAAAGATTTAAGACGTATTGCAGCTCACGTACATGTGCATTGTATCAAAGGCTAAACTATGTTTCAGGGTCACATACCTACTATTCTTGAGGAAACATCAGAAAAGAACTTAAGACGTTACACATTAGTCAGGAAAAATTGGGAGCTTTTGTGGACAGGCCAAAGTAAACACAATTTGCCGCGACTGCAGACTTGAGTAAATGGAAGCCTAGTGATAAAAGAGAGGGAGTAATTTTCCTCTGTGTCACTGTAAAGGGTGTTAAGACATAGTCCTGACTGCGATGGATTCATACTTGTAAGACGGTGTTTAACAAATTAGCAGTCTTAATTTGATAGTGGGTTCTGCAGATGGAATTCCGATGGTCACAGATTGACGAGAGTTCTAATGCCATATTTGGCCACATCAAGTTAATCTTTTTTCCATTTGCGTACCCTCTTATCGATCCATTTTCTTCTTCACTCTGCGGCGTTTAAATCAATTTCTGTGTCTCCTCTTTAGATGGTTTGCTTCCTATTCAACTGGCGGTTGAAGTAATCCTAATCATGACTTTTGACCACTTGCAGAATCATTAAATTCTTAACCCCTATTTTCTCGACATACATTTTTATTCAACAGCTCTGCTGTATGTTCACGGGCACTTTTTCACGGTTTGTAATTTTAGCTCCTTTCTATCTTGTCAGATACGACTAAGATACCAAGATGGTGAACCATTATATGTGCGACTTATTAACATAGTCCCTGATGCATTTGTAATGTCTTGAAAATTAAATGCTGCAATCACAATTTCTGTGTACATGGCATGTATATTTATACAGTACGTGTTTTAGTCAATCTGTTTGTATACCTTGACACGATCTTTTTATTCTTGCACGCCTTATTATGCTTCAATCACTTATGGCAATAGAAGCCCTTCTTTGACTCTTTTGTTCTAAATGGAATGAGGCGGCTTGCGTTGTAATGGAAAGAAGGACATTGTTTGCATATTTTCTTTCTCTTTTAATTGTAACTTATTCTTGTTTCGACGTTGTAATGAATATATTTTTGCTAAATCTACTGGCTGTGTTCATGCTGACAGGGTGGTGTTGCCTACAATAAATACACTTTTGTACCATGTTCATTTTTAGGTTCAAATTATACGGACAGTAAGAACAGAACGTCCTGAAGTATTTTTTTTAATAAAACAGCAAGAGCACTGGCAATCTTAATTATGATCAAGAATGAGATAATAAAGCGAACTCTTCTTTCAATTTTCTACAAGGACTGTATTCGCTGCACCGCCGCAGTGCCTGACTTATACTTTGCTCCACACATCCTCAGGGGATAAATTAGTAGAAACCCAGTGGGGTACCTAAACCTATTTGGCAGCGAGCAGTGCAGGTAGCCGCATCTGCTGTTTAGGTGTGTTTGTGTTCCATTTTAGCGTTTCGCTCTCTTGACGGTTTTTTTTTCTACATCCACACTTTACCCTCCCAACACAATGTCAGTATATGAAGATAAAGGCTAAGACATGCAAATAGCCAAATAACAGCTTGGTTATTTACATTATTCATTTAGATAACACTTTTTAGATGGAGAGGTTGTTCATTAGACACTGCGTATTTGGATTGAACAGAACGGTTGATCCATATAATATGCTGACGGTTATAGTCGCCATATGCTAAAGAACATGAACTGTGTAATTACAAACCAATTACTCATGTCACAAGGGACTGCAATCATCGAAAGCGCGTTTTACGGTGAATGTCGTTAGGGTAATAGGGAACCTTGAATATTGCTTTTTCTACTCTTGCGCAATGAACAATTCCCTTTAGTTGACAAATTTGCCCCTTTCTGGATAACGGCTTGAAACAAAGGGTACTCATACGTCTGAACATGTTGGTATCCCTTTTGTTTTACATTGATTGCACTGCCGCACTATTTCATCCGGTGTGGGAGGTTTGCAGGGACCTAGAACACATGCTCTTCAACAGATGTGGCGAAAGCAGCAAACAGACCCCCCTCCCTTCAGAAACACACATTTCATATGTCGAGTTTGATACGCTCAACGGAAATTCTTGGCAGTATGAATAAAATTACTCTCATTTGTTTGACCCATTTAGCATCGTTGCTATTGTGTTTTCTGTGCAGTTTAGGAGAGAATCATTTAAGTACAGTTGCAGGCACAATTACAGGAAACTTTCCACTGCCGCAAATGGTAAAAATTCAATGTGCTTGGCGCAAAATGGAAGAAAAGTATATTGGTAACGCAAAATGTTCAGATACCAAAGGTACAAATGAATATACAGACATACGTAGGTACGTACGTACGTGCATACATACACATCTGGCCAAATTTAAATTCCAGCACTAAACAATGCAATGAAGCATACATCATAAATGGCAAATATTTTTCCACCAATTTTATTATAAAAGTACATGAAGGGGTGGCCATTAGATATGGGAGTGGGGATGAGGGGGTCACTGTGTCCCAATAAATTATTACTTCGCTTCCTGTCGGAGAAAGTTTAAAAATTATAAAAGTTGCATGCATTTCAATTACATATATTTATAGCCCGTTTTTTTTTATTTCGGATAAACTTTGCGCCTGGTTTATTTCAAAATATTCCCAGGATCTCTTATGGTCGTCCCTTAATATTGCATAAAATTATTTTTCTCCGAATGAAAGACTACCACTACATCTTTTCTAATACCCCAAACAGTATTTTCCATAAAACACCCTCGTGACCAACAGCCCAATACCATAAAACAACACACCCGAGCACATGCCGTCTTTGGAGTCTTGATCCGTGAACAAATCATGTGCCACAACTACGAAGCAGTAGATCTTGCACCTGAGTCCATACACCCATATAAACTGTATACAAGCTACAGACTTTCGTTGAAATTTTCATACATGCAAACATAATGATTCACGTATCTGGTTGAAAGCAAGGGTGTGGTGTAATAAACCAAGAACTTAAGTAATGTGAGTCAAAATGGGGTGTTGAGTTAATGTTATAGCCATGTTTTCTTCACTGGTCGGCTAAAGTATTCTCCATGTACGATTTCATGAAATCTCTCCTAGCTTACATATAAAGATATGATAAATTAAAACAAAATCTTTGGTAAACTTGAAGTGCTTGTATAACCATATTTATACATGTAGAGTTTCCAAAAAATTTGCACAAAATATAAAACAGGTCTATATGTGGTGCAACTAGTGAAAATATACCCCCTCTCTTAAATTTGTCTCAACGTAGTCATGATAAAACTTGCAGTAGACTTAACCTTGGCATCTTCCTACAGTCCATGAGCCAGAATGAAAATTGGCACCATCTGAGGGCACCAAACGAAACCTTTATACCTGCGTTAGTACACCTTAGGGTATAACAAAAATGCATGATGGACTTTCCAGAAGCCCAGCTGGAGCTTGTTATTGCAATTTTAAAAGTTTATACCTGGAAGGCCCAAAAAATGCTGTAGATCTATATGATGAATCCTGTTTTGTTATACTTGGCCACTACATTTTATATATACTTGAAATATACATATTATCTTTGTATCCAGTTAACAGCTGGCACAATGAACTTCATGCGACCTACAAAAACTAAATGATTCCACACGGGTAAGTTAAAAGCCATTATTATACCCACATTGATTGGATTTTTTTAGGGGAGGGGGGTTGCTGCGCTCAGCTTGTAGATCAAGTAATATATTTCTGCAATACCTCATGAATACATGGTCCAAATCTCTTGAAAAAATGGTGCAAACATGCCTCTAGGTCATCCTTCGATCCCGGGATTGTTTTGTCCTTGACCCCGTCTTCAAGGTCACATCCTGGTGCAGGATATAACCGGTAGCTTTGCCTCCATTGTAAGGCACACATACATCCTGGTGAAATTTCACATACTTTGCATGTATAGTCACACTTTGCTTTATTTTTCCATTTGGAGGTGATTATATACTGCATCATGATGACTAAATTTTGGTGACCTTGACATTACTCTGAAGGTCACACACTTGATGGTAGGTACATTTAGGATTTTTGTTATATAAAATTATATGAAAGAAGACACAATCCGTTTTTAGCACAGTTAACCAGGGCATTTATTTCTATTCTTACCAGTCCTCTATTTTTATGGTGACCTATATACATATATATATATATATATACATATATATATATATATATATATATATATATATATATATATATATATATATATTATATGTAAGTATAAAAGCATTTTTGGAGTTTCAGACGCGACCGGTTTCAGCATTTTAATGCAATTTCAAGCTCCATAACGCATAGATGTTGAAATAATTTTCAGTCCAGTATAATCTTAACGTTATCTGTTGTTATAGTGAAATCTATTAGCAAAGAAGCATATTATGACGTTCATTTTTTACGTTACTGATTTAAGCTTATTACATGACGTCATTGCCATATCAATTAATAACAAATGTCTTGCAATGAAAATATGCCTAATTTGTCCCAAATTCCTATAAATAATTAGTAAATTACACTATTCAGTCTAGGCTTGTATTTACGTTTGAATATGAATTCTGTTTTCTCTCCTTCTATGTCAGAATCATTTGATATCTGATGTATGGGACCTACAAAGAATTTAGGCATAAGATTAGAATAACTATCAATATGTTCACTGAGCTGGATTTACCGTGTCTCAGGCACCCGTATTTGCTGTCTGTGTCCAGTCATGCGCCTGCGTAGTTCGTTGCCTGTAGATCCTATGTATACCTCATTGCATCCTCTACAGACAATCGCAAAAATCAAATGTTTTACTCAAACAGTCCATTTCTGTTCCAATTTGAAAGTTTGGTAGCTTTCCTGTTGGATCCAGCGAAATTGTGTCAGTAACTATCATGTCATGTTTATACAATTCTTACAACGAGGCAGACCATATTTTTTTGCTTTTGTAAAAATTTGTTTTAAATTACTAGCCTGTCTTTGGCTTGAATAAAAATTCAGATTTTTAAATATTTCTCCAAGTGAGGGATCCATTTCCAAGATTTTAAGGTTTTCATGTATTTTTGGTATTATCACTGGATTGTTAGGATTGTATCTTGTGATCATGACCAGATTTTGTCGTCCCCCTTGTGATTTTTGGGTTCCTTTCTTAATGATTCTGGTGTTACTCTTTAACCTCGATGAATACTCATTGAAATGAGTGATCTGGGTAGTCCCTGGCTGTTAGAAAATATCCCAGTTCATCCAGACTCGTTGCTTGTATTTTCTTCAATTGTACAGAATTTTTTGCTTATATAGGATATTTGTCTTAGTGTGCCGTGGGTTACATGAATTGAATGGCACATACTGATGAGTATCTTTATTCTTGTAGTATATATCCAATGAAATCTTTCCATTATTTTGAAGAACTGTCAAGTCTAAAAATTCTGATTCACATTTACTTTATTTCATTTCATATTGAATACTTGATTCAAGCTGATTTAAAAGTTGGTGAAAATCGTGTAAATCTGACAGCGACTTTGTTCACATTATAAAACAGTCATCTACACAACGTTTCCGGTTCCTTTTAAAAAACATGGGGAAGGATTCTGATGTATTTCAAAGTTTTTCGTATAATAAACCTGCTAGATATCCAAGACTAAGCGTTGCATAAGTTGGTGCACATTTAGTTCCTATCACACCCCCTTTTTTCTGTATGTAGTATTCTCCATCAAATCTGAACATATTATTTTCCTAACATGAGTGAAAGACCTTCTACAATAAATTCTATTGTGAAAGGTTGTTTTTTTTGTGTCAGGATATTAGTTCAGGCAGTATTCAATCGCACGCTCTTCTAACTCATGAGGTATGTTACTATATGAATTAATCACATCAAAACTGACTTAATACCGATCCTTGACTTGCTTTCCTGTTATTTTATTGATGAAGTCGATATTGTCACGCACGGAGCTGTCGACATGTAATAAATATGGTTTTAAAATTTCGTTTATGAGTTCACTAAGCCTACTCGTATTGAATACAGGTCCTGCGATGATTGGCCGGAATTTTAAATCTGTAGGTCAAATAATATGTACATATATATCATCTTGTTCACTTGTAGCTTTTTTGATAATATCAGACTTATGAACTCTCGGTAAGCCGTATAAATTACTAGTTCTTGACTGAAAACCATCCAGATAATTTATTTCACTCACTGTAAAGATGTGACGGTATTTGTCAATAAATTTTCCTAATTTATCACTCATTTTATTTTCTCTCTCTGGTTTGCATCGCTTATAAAATTGTTCATCATTAAGTAATGATTTTATCTTTTGAGCATAATAATCGGTGTCCATAATGACAACTGCTCCACCTTTGTCTGCTGCCTTAACTATTGTAACAGGTTTGGTAGCGTGAGTGTTACATTTGGGTGCAATGTCTTGATATCTGAAAATATTCAACATACAACCATGAAAAGGCAAATTAAAACATACATCCTTTTATTGAAGGTAAACCTCACACTAAATGAGGGACTCATAAAATTGGGGATATAACTAACTGCCTCTTGACTTGTTAGAGACTACTGGTTACCTGAATGTTCACCATTTGGTAACACCAAATTGGTGACTGTACTGAAATCACATACCATGTGCAAAGCTGTACACACTACCCTGGATACAATGTTATGTTACCTCTTTTGAACTGATACTACATTTATGTCTGGCGTTTCAACTTATGACATATTATAACCTTTTAATACAGGCAGAACTCTGATCTCCCGACTCCTATAAACACTGGGATGGCAAGGGCTTAACCATAAGTAAACCTTCCCTGGTCTACCTATTCCCAGTGACTCTAATCTGGATAAGCCATCTGTAGCACACCGCTTGGATGCCACCCTTGTCTGAGTGGGTGGACTCCAAATAAACCTCTCCTGGTCTATTTGTGGAATGTCACCCTTTCCTGAGTGGCTGGAAGCTGGACAGACCTTCACTGGTCTGCCTCTGGAGTGCCACCCTTTCCTTGAGTGGCTGAAAGCTGGACAGACCTCCACTGGTCTGCCTCTGGAGTGCCACCCTTTCCCTGAGTGGCTGGACTTCAATTCCGGCAGCTGTCACCCTTGGCTGTCACCCAACCACCTCCTGTGGTCAGTGACCAGCTTCCTGACAGACCACTTATCTGTCCATGGCATGCCACCTGCACTGCAATGGCTGCAGCTGAAAAGTACCACCCTTACAAGTGGTTAATGGGCCCAGGTGTCCAGACTGCTTACTTCTGCAAACACTCAGTAATAATAATTATCTTCAGTCCTCTGATCTCTTCTGCTTGTTCCCCCTACAAGCTACACTGGTCTTCAACCCTTTTAAGGGGAAAACCTGGACTTGACCCCCCCAGCATTCGAGGATCGAGGGAGATCATTAACTCAGATGCTTATACTGTTTGGTGCCACTCATTTACATATAGACATAAAAAATCATTAAAATATATTTCTAGAAGGCAGAGATATAAGAACAAGGGATCACATGTTATTACAAACATCTGGGCTATAATTCTGCTTTGTAAATTCTTGCATCTTACCCACAATATTTCTAATAATAGAATTTACAACTGTGCCACTGAAACAACACTTATATTGTAAACAGTGCTGTAACTATCTGCCCTCTACAGAGAACCCCAAGAACTAACAAAATACCCTGTCCAGTAGGTGCTGCCATCTATCAACAGATTTACTTGCAGAATTACACAGTAACCATGTATCATGTTAAATTAATTAGTATGCGACTATCCCATTTCATCACATTATCCCCCTGTTTCAGTCCAAATGCCCTCATTGGACTTAGAAACCAAACTTACAATAACAACATCAATATAAGTTTACTGTGATAATCACAAAATTTTCCACTAGAGTCCATTAATATTCTTCACTTTCATCACATTTACAATTGGAATTAGTACACTTAATTTTCCTGGCATTTCCACCATTTGTATAGAGTCTATAATGTTCATACCCACAACTTTCTCATTGATCACCAATGTATAAATAGTTCAACGACAGTAATGATGGCTTCTCTGTTTGTGACTACCTGCATTCTTGAAAAATGTAGCATGACTATGTCCCTTCATTCTGGCCTTTGCTGGTTCTCGCAGAGGACTACGATCTCTGCTGTTCTCCTCTGCCAGATTCAACAGTCTTTGTTGATCGGGTAACTGTCCTTTGCTTTGTCTAAAGATCTCAGTAAGTTCTTTTATGGATCGGGTGTTCTCTCCTAATTCCGGCACCACCTGGTCTAACTTTTGATTTGTTGTAGCCAGTGTTTCTTTCATTTCCTTCATGGAGTCTGAATTATCTTGTAATTTCCCAATCTCTTTTGCTACTGTGTTTAGTACCTCCTTAACATTTAGGAGCTCTTCTGAAACTGTGGTTTCTCTCCTGGCAGCTTGATTTGTAGATGTAGACTGATCTACGTGTTGTAGCCTACCTTGCCCTTTTTAATAGCCTCTTTTGCCCACTTGAGGGTTACATTCCCCAAGTAGGGCTTCAATCTATTGTGATGAATAACACGCTTCTTTCCTTTTGCATCAAATTGAACAATGTAATCTAGATCATTGAATTTCTGGTCTATCAAATATGGACCTTCATAAGGGCAACGTAGCCTTGGTGCAAGTTTCAATTGAGTAGCATCTGAATACTACCACGCCAGATCTCCCACTTTGAAGTTATGATAAGCTAATTTGGCATCATATGTTTCTTTCTGCCTTTTAGATGATGCCTGAAGATGCTGTTGGGCAACGTCATGAGCTTTCTGTAGCTTCTTCCTTAAACAGTCTACATATTCACCATATGAATCAATTTCTGGAGTATCTGCAGACAAAGTGCCAAACATTACTTCCACTGGAAATCTGACCTCCCTGCCAAGCATAAGGAGGTTCAGCGTCATACCAGTGCTTTCATGTATTGTTGCCCAATAAGCACCAGCCAGACATCCCAAATTTTTATCCCACTGTCTTTGGTCCCCCTTTATGTAAGCTTTAATCATCCGAATCAATGTTCTGTTGAATCTTTCTGTTAACCCATTATAGCGAGGATTACCTGGGGTGGTACGTGTTTTCCTTATTTCTAACAGATGGCACAATTCTACAAAGATGTTACTTTCATAATTCCTTCCTTGGTCTGAATGCATCTCTAAAGGGCATCGGAACTGAGATATCACCTCATTAAGGATGACTTCAGCACATGTCTTTGCAGAGGTATCAGGAATAGCAAACATTTCCACCCATTTGGTGAAGTGATCATTCACCCGCAGGATATATTTGTTTCCCCGCTCAGATTCAGGTAGAGGCCCCATTATATTTGTTGACAAGCGGTCTAAAGGACCACCAACTGGCATAACTCCAAGAGGAGCTCTAGGAGTTTTCCCTGGGGGTTTGATTGCTCCACATGAATGACATTTTGCCACCCATGCATTGGTGTCCTCACGAACACCAAACCAATAAAATCTCTGCAACAACTTCTCTCTCGTCTTCTTCTTCCCTAAATGTCCCAATAATGGACTGCCATGCATTTCATGCATGATCTCTTCGCACATTACTCTGGGAACGATAAATTGTTGATGTGAACCGGTACCATCCTTCGGATGAAATGTCCTAAACAACACTCCATCTTTAACAAACAAGCTGTCCCAGAGATTCCAGTAATGTCTGGTAGCAGGTGATGATTGACACACCTGGCTACCAAAAATCCTTTGGCCAGCCTCTTTCCATTTTAAAAATGGACCCTATGTCTGGGTCCTCCAATTGTTTCTTTCTCAAACTCTTTGCTGAGTGAGAGAAGTTCCAACTAGTATTCCTTCTCCCTGCACTTCTTAGTCTACAGATACTGAAAGCAGATTGGGCCACTCCAGTTGTGGTTTTCCTCGGCCAGTCTATCACTTCCTTTGGTTTGTTCAACCTGAATTGAAATTTGAGACTGTCTGGTGAGGATTTCAAATGGTCAGCCCAATTTGATGATATTAATCCTGCTGTAAAGACTACCACCATCAACCCAATTACTACTTTCAGTAATTTTTTTAAACATGATGTAAGCCTCACACCCATTTGCTTCTGCTTTCTTAGTCTTTTTATGGGCACTGGCTGCTTTTGCATTGAACTGTCAATGTCCAGTGCTCGTTTGAGGCATTTCTTGCATGGCCCACATTTCAAATCATTTAAGGATTCACTTTCCTCACATTGGCATCCCCAAGGACCAGGGCAACGGGACATGCCATCAGTATTGCCATGTTTTTTCCCCACTGGATATTCCACAGAGAAATCATAAGCTGACAGATCTTCTATCCATCTAGCTATTCTCGACTTGGGATCTCTCAGACTGAAAAGCCATCTGAGTGCCTGATGATCAGTTCTGACAGTGAATCTCTTGCCTAACAAGTAGTGCTTGTAGTGAACTGTAAAATATTTAACTGCTAGCAACTCCCTGTCAGTGACACAATAGTTACATTCTGCCTTGTTGAGAGAACGACTTCCATATGCGATGACACGTTCAGTGCCATCTTGCCTCTGAGACAACACAGCTCCAATACTAAATTCACTGGCATCTGTATCAAAGATGAATTCATCCCCCAGTTCATTACTAGGGTATGCCATTATTTCAGGTCCAATTAGGCAATTCTTAAGGGCATTGAAGGCTTCTTGACATTCATCAGTCCATTTAAAACGCTGCTTTTTTCTGGTAAGTTTTATTAGGGGTTCTGCAATCTTTGAGAAGTTCTCATGAATCTCCTCTAATAATTCCCGCTGCCCAGGAAGGCACGGACTTGTATCACTGTTCTTGGAATAGGCCACTCCAAGATCTTACTGACGGTTTTGGGGTTTGGCAGAACACCTTCTTCTGAAATAACATGCCCTGAAAACTCTACTTCTTTCTGAAAGAAGTCACATTTACTAGGTTTTCATTTCATACCAGCAACTTAAATCCTCTGTAGAACTGTTCTAAGTCGGGAAATGTGCTCATGGAAATTTCTCAGATGATCACATAGTCTATATATATGATGCAGGTTTGCCATTGTAGGCCACTTAGAGCAAGCTCCATTAGCCTCTGGAATGTGGCTGCTGAGTTACATAACCAATATGGCATTGATGTATACTCAAACAACCCACATTGGGTCACAAAAGAAGTCTTGGGTACATCACTAACTTTCACAGGCACCTGATTGTAAGCTGATGTTATGTCAAGGGTTGAAAATAGTGTCACTTCTGAGGGAGTGCAGTACTTGGTCATATCTATTGAACTAGCCAAGAGACCCAGTAACTGTTGAAGGCACTTCTCTGTCCCTCACAGTGACTGTCCTTTCCATCACTACCTTGGGATGATGCAGTGACTGATTTTAGTCAGATGCATGGTCATCCCACATCTGACTCAGCTATCCCTGAGAGCCATCCCTGACAACAATCCCAGCTTCAGATAGCTGGTTCCAAGTTAGAGGAACATGAGTTTCCCTTGCTTCCGGCATACCAGCCCCTGAAACTTGGCTCCACATTGGAGGCACATGAGGCTTCTCTGTTTCCTGTCAGTTAGCCTCTGCAGACTGGCCCCATGTTGGGGGAACATGAGGCTTCCTACTCCTAGTTATGCCAGCCTCTAATGACTGGTCCTGCAGTAGAGGCTCCCTTGCCTGCAATGACTTGCTCCACATCGAAGGTATATGAAACCCCCTTGCCCCATTAATGCCAGACTTTTGGTGACTGGCTCCATGTCAAGGGTACATGAGGCCCACTTGCCTCATTAATGCCAGCCTGTGAAGATTTGCCCCATGTAGATGGGTCATGAGGCTCCTGCATTCTAGGTGTGCCAGCCTAAAAAAACTGGCCTGTATTTCCTATTGCCAGATGATAATTTTCCTCTCAAGTTGCAGTCTGTCTGCCAGATCTAAGCTTCATCTCATTCATGTTTGTTCAGGTTCGTTTCACAGGATGTACTATGCTGTGCTTAGTACACCAAAGATGCACCAAACTTGTCAGTACATCCCACCACAGCCACCAAAAATGTAACAGGTTTGGTAGCGTGAGTGTTACATTTGGGTGCAATGTCTTGATATCTGAAAATATTCAACATACAACCATGAAAAGGCACATTGAAACATATATCCTTTTATTGAAAGTAAACCTCACACTAAATGAGGGACTTATAAAATTGGGGATATAACTACCTGTCTCTTGACTTGTTAGAGACTTCTGGTTACCTGAATGTTCACCATTTGGTAACACCAAATTGGTGACTGTACTGAAATCACATACCATGTGCAAAGCTGTACACACTACCCTGGATACAATGTTATGTTACCTCCTTTGAACTGATACTACATTTATGTCTGGCGTTTCAACTTATGTACTATTATAACCTTTTAATACAGGCAGAACTCTGATCTCCTGACTCCTTTAAACACTGGGATGGCAAGGGCTTAATCATAGGTAAACCTTCCCTGGTCTACCTATTCCCAGTGACTCTAATCTGGATAAGCCATCTGTAGCATACCACTAGGATGCCACCCTTGTCTGAGTGGCTGGACTCCAAATAAACCTCTCCTGGTCTATTTGTGGAATGTCACCCTTTCCTGAGTGGCTGGAAGCTGGACAGACCTTCACTGGTCTGCTTCTGGAGTGCCACCCTTTCCTTGAGTGGCTGAAAGCTGGACAGACCTCCACTGGTCTGCCTCTGGAATGCCACTTTTTCCTGAGTGGCTGGAAGCTGGAAAGACCTCCACTGGCCTGCCTCTGGATTGCCACCCTTTCCTGAGTGGCTGAAAGCTGGACAGACCTCCACTGGCCTGCCTCTGGAGTGTCACCCTTTCCTTGAGTGGCTGAAAGCTGGACAGACCTCCACTGGTCTGCCTCTGGAGTGCCACCCTTTCCCTGAGTGGCTGGACTTCAATTCCGGCAGCTGTAACCCTTGGCTGTCACCCAACCACCTCCTGTGGTCAGTGACCAGCTTCCTGACAGACCACTTATCTGTCCATGGCATGGGTTCCATACATTGGTTAAACATTGACAAATGTTATTTGTCCTTTAATTCTGCTGTCATGTCCATACAATGAACCTATAGCTATTGTACATAATAGTTTGGTTTTGTAATATTTACATTCAAGAGTAATCTTCATTCCTTTCAACAACCTGCATCTAATTGATTTTATATGTTCAAATTTATAATTCAATTTGGCCAAAAGGTGGTATCTATTGTGATATGCTAATATGTGTTATGTAAATTAGATACATAGTGACAGTGAAAACAATATATGTACATCACGGTATACATTTTCTAGCATATGGGTAACCCGAGCTTGTCTATGGGTTCCAACTTCTTCAAACAGGGAGACTGTCTTATTGATTGACACTTTCCTTACCATGAATCAATATTGATTAGCACTGTTTAGCGGTGTATGAAACTTCTTCTAAGTTGATTAGCAGTTGTTTGGATGAATCATATATTGACCTGTTCAAGTTACCTTATTCTACAATGTTTAGCACTTTCACTATTATAAATCTATATTGAATAGCAGTCTTTGCACGTTTATTAAAATTGATGAGCACCTCCATTTCCTCAAGTTTCCATTACAATTAACAAACTGTGATTCAAATCTTGCTACCTTTTGCCTTGTGACATGTATACTCATCAAACGAATCACTATGCACAAATTGTTCCACCTTTTATGCAAAATAACATGCATCTATTAAATTGCGTATACTGACTGAAAGCTGTGCTGCAGAAAAGTCCATCATGCTGTTTTGAGTTCCTGAGACATACACCATTCAAAAAAGGATTGTTAAGTTTGGTGCCCTCAGATGGTACGAATTGGTTAAAATTGGGCCCTCAGCTCATGGACTATAGTTATTGTAGATATCTCGCATAAATCATCAGCATATCTTATTTGGTTCTTCCCACTGTGTTATATTTACATGAAGATGAAATGAACCAAATGTTCATTTCAGCCTAAGGGAGCACGGCATAAATACATGATCTTCTACAAGATGGTATATATTTTTTCACATGTAACACTGTTAACACAACTATATGTATTTGTTTTAAATTCAGTCTTTCACAGTTGAACCTGTGTATGTTGCTGTAAAAACTTGATATCACTGAGTGATTAGACGTAGTCATCTTTAATCATGTACTGTATTGTACACCCTCACATCCTTTTTGTGTATTAACATTCACAAGTCGGGGATGGCTGTAACATGTGTAAAATAGGGTGGTTAATGATAAATATTTGATATTGACGTAAACAGAGATTAAGTCAGGATGACCCCAAGTAAGAGTATGAAAACCCGCTATTGACATGATCAAATGGGCCACTTAGGAAAAGGTGATATAACTAATAAGCAACATTTTTAAACGAGATACAAAGAGACACATATTGGTTGAAAAATTATAAATTCATTTGGTTTGTAACCACATAATAGAGTCACTTAGCTGTTACACACATGACAATTGGGATCGGGACATACATCCTTGTAGTTATTGATATAATGCAACTTTGTTCAGTTTGAGGAACTAGAATAGCCATGTGTTCGAAATTTCTCTTTTATACAAGGAGGGTTATTTTGAAGTAATTTAGGAATGTAATATGTGATGCAGATTAGAGCTTGTTGATTTATGTAGAATTCGAATTCTTGCCATTCGAATTGACCAGGTATAGTAAGAATGGGTGGATAAAGGTGGTTCAAATACATTGATAAAAATATATTTGATAACTTCATTTTCAGAGTATCTGTTAACACAATGTAATGCTTTTAAACGTAGGATGTCATCACATTTCAATATCTTAATAGGCTAGCGGCAAAGGCTTCAAAAGTGCCCTAAAAATAGGTGCAACCCCAACCAAAGGTATAACAAAACACAACCTACATCAAAATGTGCGCACATGTCTCCTCTTTACAGAAAAATAGGTTGTGGAGTCCGAAAAGCATTTTTTTGGTATGTTTACACACCCGTTTCTATGGAAACCTCTATTTTTTTGGAAAATGACTACTTTTCACTAATTTTTTAGTATCTGCTTTAATTTTAAAGTTAACTACTCCAAATTTCATCAAAAGGTAGCACTAACCTTACTCTTTCAACAGACATGAAGCTTTGAAAAATTTAACTGATTAACATCATTATTATTATAATTATATGCAAAATTTTGTTACCTATTTGGCAATATAAATACCTTTATTTGTTCATGTTGTTTGCTGCAGTGCCAAATTACCAAAAATGGGAGTAAATGTTAAATGATGAAGGTAAAATATATCCAGGGATATACTGATACCAAATTTACTGGAGTATATGAAGTGGACACAATTACATGCATGCAAATTATGCTTCAAATGTTTGGGTTTTTGAAGCCATTCTAACTATGTATATCACATATTATGGGCTGTACCAATGCCTAAAGGTACATTTTTCTTCAAAAGTGATTCAAAACATATAGAACATAGAATCCCAATCGTCTTATCAGCATTTTTCGTTCACAGTTTTACTGCAATTTTATGGGTCCGCCACGGGGGGGGGGGGGGGGGGGCATTATGTTAATGGGTTGTCTGGCTAGCTTGTGCAAAAGTACTGTCTCCAGAACGCATTGTTGGAATTTGAGGAAATTTAGCATATATATTACCGGAAAAAAATATGAAGTGAATACAATTCAGAAACCCTATCATTAAATTTATGCAAATCTTCAAATTATGATTTTATAATTTATGTGTTGTGTTGTAGAGGCACCAGAAAGAACAAATCTGGGCACATTTCTTTGACTTCCGGAGTCCATGTCGGATTCTAACTCTGCTATGTGATTGTCTCATTATCAGTGTTATTGAGAATGACTGTGCATATTGTCAAAATCTGTTGCATGATTGATATTAAACACATGGTGAACTGGATTATTTTTTAAAATGAAGCTGGGACCTGGAAAGAACACCCACAGTTTAATGTATGTGCAAGTCAGATAATTTTGTACCGTGAACCTAAAATCATGAACCTGGAACTGCCATCCAAGAAGCCACCCCCAGCCAAGCTAAATCCCAATACCTGTGTTTTATGTAGCAAAGCTCTCAACACAGGAAAAGGGACTTATTACAAAACTATTTTGGACAAGGTATGATATGTGCTTGCGTCCACCACAGACCGATCAGCTGCTCAACTATCGCCTACTGAGGATGCATTTGAGCAACATGTGAAAAGGGCACAATACCAATGTGCCATCTGGTGCCACACTGGCATTGATCAATTACATACAGCTCTTAAAGCACTATCATTTCGAGACATAAAAAAATCAATGAATATTTGGATCTTACTGATTCAGAACACACATTAACGCAAATTTTTTGTGAAATTGTGTACGCTTACACAACATATATTCGGAAACCAGATTCTGATAAAAAAAATTAGATCAAATGTTTTGCAGCATTCCTTTCAAACACAAAATTATTGATTCACTAAACTTTCAGTCCCTTTTCAAATTGAAATTTGTGCGTAACATGATTCCCAAGGAATGCAAAATAAAAGATCCCCCCATCATTTCCTATAAATATGGCAACAATATTGGACAAAGTATCATGAATTACAAGAAATTTCTGGCTTCATTTACTCTTGAAGATATCGCAGTGAATCAAAATTGTGACTGTATGTCTAACAGTAAATATTCTGATTTTGTTGATGAATACCACAAACATGTATTTACAGGTAATTTGGATATTATACAAAATTCAAGTTTAAAAGAAATTATGAAAAAAGGTACAAAACTTCGGATATGTCCCAAGTTGAACATTGACAGTATTTTTCAGGATACATGTGATGCATTTGATTCCTACTGTATGAAATGCGCAAAGAAAGAAAAAATGGAATTTCAGAAATTTGAAGGATGGTTATCAAACTTGAAAAAAGTCTTTAAAAAAGAATTTATCGTTACAAATCCCACATTAAGAATTTCAATACGATTAATCTAAAACAACCTGAAGTTTCAAAAGCAGTCAAAGAGCTACAAGAAAGTTTTGTAGTCACTAACATAGATAAGGCAGGGAACAATCTTGGGATCATCTGCAAAAAATATTATCTGGATGTTTTGAAAAAAGAACTTGGTACAAACAATATTTCAGACATAAGAGGAAATGACGTATGTAAATTCCACAAACAATCCATTGATAATTTGATAGATACGCATAAAGATGAGATGAAAAGGAATTTCAAGATCAAAATTTTTGTAGAGGACTCCTCTATTCCACTTTTGTTCTGAAAACCCAAATTACGTAAAAACCCTTTGAAATCTAGATTCATAGCCGGTGCTGCAAAATGTACAACAAAACAACTATCAAATACAGAAAATTGTGTTTGACTGCAATTAGGAATCATTTTCCTAAATACTGTAATGCAATTTCTAGAAACAGTGAAATAAATTGTTTTTGGAGTATTGACAATTCTTCCAAGTTTGTATCTAAAATCAAAGATGTAAAAGCAAAAAATGTCAAATATTTTGATTTTTCTACACTGCACACAAATCTACCCATAGATGAAGTCAAAAGTTCACTTTCAGAATTAATAAGCAAAATGTTTAACCATAATGGTAAACCATACATTAGTATTAATTCATATACAAAGAAAGTATATTGGTCACACAATAAATATTGAAAAAATAACGTTAAATCTTACACTGTTGAAACTTTGATAGATGCTATAAAATTTCTTTTGGATAATACTTTTGTTCAATGCCGATCATTGGTTTTTCTACAAATAAAAGGCATTCCAATGGGTTGCAACTGCTCCCCTTTACCGGCAGATTTGTATTTAACCTGGCTTGAATTTAAGTATATGGATAAACTGATGAAAAGGGACTTTCAAATGGCTACAAAATTATCAAACAACGCAAGATATATTGATGACATTGTTTGTGTAAATGTACAAAATTTCAGTGAAAGTGCTAAAGAAATTTACCCAAAAGATATCCCTTTGGAGGGTAACAATGCAGATGGTTTCAGAGATGTGGTTTTGGATATTCAGGTCACTAATGACAGATTTTGTATTAAAGTCTATCACAAAATAGATGAGTTTAATTTTGAAGTAGTTAATTATCCTTTCCCGGACAGTAATATTTCGGATACTATTGGATAAAATACGTTTTTTTCACAGATTTTGAGATTTGGTCGTATTTATTCTAAATTTCTGGACTTTGCATCTAGAACCAAATTTTATTTACAATAAACTTGAGTCAGGAGGATTCAAAGATGTACTTTTGATCAAATATTTCTACAAATTTTGCTGTAAAAATCCCGAGATGGTCACAAAGTTTGGCTTCAATAATTTTAGAGACTTTAGTCTTGCCTGTTTTGGTACTTAATTATATCTTTTGGCATCATTCTGTTTAATGTTCACCTTTCAGACATTTTAGGCTAGCTTGTTTCCTGTTAGGTTAAACCCCAAGGGGATATCGGTAGGAAGTAGCGGCCTACGACAATTACAAGCTTGCCTAATTGTACTTGATATCTGGTTAATATTTTCATTGCATTCTGTTGACTGAAATACAAATGACTTTCATTCTTTTCTGACTTGCCCTATAATTTTACTTTTAATATCCAAATATTATTAACAAGTTTGGCCACAATAATTTACAGTTTTTAGACTTGTCTGTTTTGCTACTTAGCTTTATCTTTTGGCATCTGTCTGTTTTAGTATTCACTTTCAGACATTTTAGGCTTACATGTTTTCTGTCAGGTTAACACCCCCCCCCCCCCCGGGGGGGGGGGAGGCTATCGGTAGCAAGCAGCGGCCTACGACAATTATATGTTTGCCTAATTGTACTTAAAATACTGTTAAGATAAATTGTTTTGATTACATGTTTTTGGCATAAATGCTAATGACTTTAATTCTTTTCTGACATGCCTAAATGCACATTTACTCAATATTAAAAAACAAAAATACTCAAAATTGACAGTATTTTCTCAAAAGTCACAAAGCTGACACATTACGTTGATACATTGACTCAGGGTTGGCAATGAAATAGATCTTATTGTTTGGTGTCATCATGGAGTTGGTTTTACTTTTCTGGTGCAGGATGTTCATTGTTGCAGTCCTTGTTAGGTTTTCCCTTGGTTTATACAAGTGGTCTAGCTGTCACTGTTCATTTCATAATCACTGGGACTGAATATAATTCCCCAGCTTGTTTCCACTTCAGTTAAACTCTGGCGGATCGTTTAACTAGGATAAGCTGTCCAGCTAGAGAGGGTACATATTGGTTCAGGGGTAAGTCAAATTGTTCTTAACTGAACCTGTACTATACAAATTTGGTAATTATAGTTTGTTTGACAGTAATCTTCTTTCATAATGAAGGTTTGCATTTATAAGCAAAACTTCACGCATTTAGCTAATTCATCATTTGCCACGTTCATATTTATCCATTATTATGTGGGTTGTCTTTGCTGAATATATAGCTTAGACAAGGAGCCGCTACTCAGAGAGACATGTACGGGTAAAAGGCTCCGAAACATGTTGAATAGTTACCCGCCGAAGATCCTTTAATTTATTTGGGCTAATACAGCCTGTGTCAACGTGTGCAATTTGGACAATAGTACTTCTATATGTATATAGGTTAGACAGGGACAGGTTATCTTATGGAGAGTAAAGAGTTCGGACTGCGCAACAGGGTAATGACTACTAGGAAGTGGTTTTGGACAAAAAGACACCAATACAACAGTCACATTCCTAACCCCTTAAGTGTGGGATCCCAATGATAACGGCTGGGAAATGTCTCATGATGGCTACCTCAAGCCTTTGATGTATACCAAGGAGCTAGCCCCGCTGGAAGTCCGCAACCTGACTCATTTGTATTGCACCGATATTGAGTGTACTGTCGCAAGAAAGTGCCATTGCCTCCAGACAGGACTTAAATGTACAGAATTATGTGCATGCTTTGGACATGAGTGTGCAAATGACACTTTTGACACTGAAACAGACAGTGATGATGAGGATGAGGATGATTGAATCTTGGCGTAGAATCTCCAAACTGTGACCATCATTGATCAGCTCTGTATTTAGTGTGTACATGTACTTATACTGTTTTCCTTTACTAAAAGGCATTGTGAATTATAGTTTGATGCCAGATATACATTAGTTATGTTGCAGGACTCCATGGGATGGTTCACTGTAAATTACGTGTAGGTGTGAATACATGGTACAGTGTACTATTTTACTTTATCAGTTGTATTGGCAATTGTAATGACGGTTCCCTAAGCAAACATGACAAATGATAGCCATATTAGCATATTAATTAATATGCATATGGTATACTAATATAAACATGATAAATAAAACTTGTATGAGTACTGTTCCTAATCATTTTGCCATTTTTTAAATAAACGAAACTATATCTTAGTAAATATAGTATGTTATCCGTCGCACAATCTTAATTTCGATGTAAATTTCATATATTTGCATAAATTAAATATGAAAATTAGGCACTTTGAACAAACTCTGCATTTTGTGACTATATTAGAGCAATTGAGCACATTTTAGTGTTTATTTAGCCTTTCCACAAGCAGTATCACCAAAGTTATTATTTTTAAGGACTAATTTGAGTTGTCTCAGAAATGGCATAGGTTGTCATGGAAACGGGCAGAAATAAATATGATAAAACGCTTTTCAGATTCCACAACCTATTTTTTCATGAAGAGGATATATATGCCTAAAAGAAAATATAGGTTGTAACTTGTTATACCACAGGTTGGGGTATGACCCCCGAAGTGCCCTCCATGCCGCAGGTCTATAAGGTGTTTTAACAGAGGAGCCAAAAGTGCTTTTTATAATGCATTAGGCATGAGACGAACATCCTTCTTCCCCAATATTAAAATTCGTTCTTGACAGTGTCGACAAGCAAGAATGCCGAAGTTCAAATGTGACAAGAACAGAACATTGTACATATTTGGTAGGCTTTTTGTTGGAACATATTGGCGAATTCTTTTGAAAATCCCAATCATTTTAGAAAGCTGATTACCAATTTTATGCAAATGTGCATTCCAATTCACATATTTGTGTACACGCAATCAAGAAAATCGAATTGTTCTGATCTTGAAATTGTAGTACCATCAATTTTGAAATCAAGTGTAAAATTTATTTTAAACTTTTGTGAATAAATTCATTTCAATGTTAAAGTGAACCTTGATTTATATAGAATGAAATTATGATGTATTATGTTTATATCGAAAATATATATATTTGACAAATTTTCGATTAGTTTCATGACGGGAGAAATAAAGAAAAAAAATAGACGATAAATACCTTCCTTCTGCGAAACACAAAAGTTACACATTACATCACTCAGATCCAAGCGATCTCTGTCGCCATTTGAATGGCGGCATCAGCTTTGAATTATACATTTCACTCTTTTCATGTCTCAAAGGTCAATGAGATTCTATTTTAGCTGCGGCTAAGTTTTCAAAGAAAGAATATGTACAATGTGACGATTTAGAATCATTTTCATGGGAAAAATCAGGACTCCAAACAGCGAATCTAAATTTAAAATTCAAGTGTTGTTCAAGCCACTGATCGTATTTATGAATCTGGTATGACGCTTGCTGCTGTTCCATCATTGCAAGTATTTTGAAGTTATTTCGTGACCCCCCCCCCCCCATACTGTTAATAAATTTTACGTAAAAGTGTAAATGTCTTTTTCAAATAATAGTGTCATGATTCTATGTCTATGCTCCGCGACCCCTCGCCCAAACAAATTTGACCAGCTTTCACGTTACTAATCATCACTGTCCCGAAGGATCTTGGAAATAGCTTTCAGAAGGAAAATCTCATTTGTCATAATTAATTTTGTTGGGGAACATTCGCCAGTTGCAGATTCCCATCGCTTGATCTGATTTACCAATCTTTTGCAGGAACGAGACTTTTCAATACAAAATAAGCGAAAGAGACACATTGGTTGGAGTCAAGTTGAACGGAGAAAAAAGTCTCATAGAGATTTTCACTTTAAAGCGAGAATATTAACCTGCCTCCTTTGTACTGTGCATGATGCATGACACATACGTTCCACATAAATCGACAAACATAGTAGTAAAGATTTCAAGTGGATAAATACACACTTGAAATAACAGAAATGCAAGTAAGGAGTGATACAGATGAAAATTACGATACGAAGTGAAAACAATCGGGATCCTGATGCAACGTCAGATTATGTCAAGTTTAAAATTCCGAGTAATATTTGGCTTAAGAAATTGGAAAATACTCTTATTTATATCTTCTTTTGGTGCTTTTACATGACATGAAATTATTACAATTGTCGCAAAATGTGTCTCATGCTATACAGGTAAAAGGAATACCACTTTAAAGCACGAAAGGTAATGTGATGGTATATGATTCCCCAACGCACGCTGAGTGGTCAAACGGAATTGCAATTAGCAGCTCAAAGATGAAACCGAGGGGGAACTAAATGGGGGTGGTATAATAAGGAGGAAACAGACTGGCCAGGGTATTAAGAAAGTCTAGAAGTTGAATTGCAGGAATGGAAGAATGGATGGGAGGATGAAGGAGAAGTATAGGAAATGAATGGCGACCTGACCAGAAGGATTACGCAAAGCTGCAGGACTAGATGATATTTTCACAGAATTCATAAAGAAAGGGCCAAAAGAAATTGAATATAGTTTACAATTTCCTTTTCAATAGGGTCATTGAGAAAAGACAAGTACCAAAGGAATGCAATAGACTTAGGATTTCACATATCCCAAAGAAGGGCCCAGGAGGCTAATTGGACCAGTCTAGGCGCATTGGGATTTCATCAAATGTGGGCAAAATATTCGGTAGGATAATGTACCAGAGACTAAGTAGAATATTCGAAAGGCTCGGTCTTCTGGGGGAAATTCAGAATGGATTCAGACTAGGGAGAAGGGTAGGTGACTACATCTTTACATTGCCTTAGGTGTTAGAACTGGCAAGACAAAAACGGAAGAGTGTCTTCATGGGTTTTTTAGATGTGAGGAAAGCTTATGACAGGGTATGGAGAGATGCTCTATGGGAAAAACTAAGTGGACTAAGATTTCGTGGAAATTTTCTAGAAATTCTTAAGGCGCTCTATGAAGATGTACACTGTACACTTTCAGCAGGAAAGGTAGAAGTAGAGAATGCACATCTGGACATAGGCCTTAAGCAGGGGTGTGTGTTGTCCCCAATTTTGTTAGCTTTGTATGTTAAGGAGTTGGGGAATCAGTTGATGGAGTGTGATAAGGGAATAAGGGTAGGTGATCTAAAAATTCCAGGTCTATTTTTTGCAGATGACATTGTACTCATGGCAGAGTCCCAGAAAGGGGAATACGGGAATAAATGGAGGTTAGAATTTATTAAGGATAAGAGTAAAGTGATGACTCTTGAGAAGAAACCAGATGAGAATAAAAAATGGACAACTGGGTAGTTCCAAATTCCAGAATTTAGGGAACAGTTATTTGAAATTGGGAAAGTTGATGAGTATGAATACCTAGGTGTTAAGATAAAAGCAACGGGTAAATAGTACAGAAACACATGATCCATATTCATTAATTCCAAACCCAACAATGACAGCAAAGAGTTTCCAGACTTGCCAAAGTATCAACATTTCTCTTCCAATACCAATGTTAAGAAACAAATTACACTCCTGACTTGAGACAGGCAGTCACCCATAAAAGGCAACTGGTGGTTTTAAACCGGTCCTCTCAACCTTAGAAATATTCATCATTAACTGCAGACACTTATTCTTTTCCAAAATGTATAGGCCTAACCATCCAAAACCACAAATTCCATTTCTTCTGCCAAAATAAAAAGAGACCTGTTAGGCCTATCACCTTTTAATTCTCCCGACTTGTCAGTCAGCTAAGTTTAAAGTAAAAGAGTAAAGTAGACCTACATCGTTTTTGTGATATTTATGAATCTGGAACATTATAAACACACTCTACCTCCACTATAACTATGAGTCGGAGAACAAAGCCCACAGCACAACATAGCCAATGAAGTAATTTTCTAATAGTACAGAAACACATGATCCATATTCATTAATTCCAAACCCAACAATGACAAGGCACGTTCAGGTATCAGGTGGAGAAGATTAAACAGAAAGTGAATCGGACAAAAGGAATGATTAAAGCTACTGCACTGAACAGTTTCAACAGAGCGTACACAGCAAGAGTATTAGGGGTTGGAGTGGCAATACCAGGAATGTTATGTGGCTCAGATGTCATTTCAGTAAGTAAGGGAGATATCCAGGAAATTTAAAAACCACAGAATGAGATGGGGAAATGGATACTGGGAGCACCACCATGTACAGCAAGAGAATCAGTCCTAGAAGAGTTACGATGAAATAAAATCACAGATAGGATTGCCAAAGCTAAGTTAAAGTACTGGGGTTATTCACAAGCAATAAGTGAAGACAGGTGGTGCAGGAAAGTCTACAATAAGGTAGTCAAGGAAAAAATAAGATGGGTCAAAGACGGGTTAGCAGAGAAATATGAAGGGTTTAGAAGAGGTTCAGTGTTTAGAGGAAGAGGAACGTATAGCATGGATTTTAGGTTTGAAAGGTGGCTTTCTGGGAGGCAGGAAAGATAATAAAAATGTACAGGACTACCTAATAGAATGCTGGGAAAAAAGGAATGAAATTATAGAGTTCGAAGGCAACAGGTGAAATTAAAATTCCAGCGTACAGGGAATGGAGGGAATGGGAATGGTGGTAGCCCTAATAAGGGCTCCCATGGATGCTTCCATGAGAAAAGCCTGGGCCTTAGAGGCGGGGATAGGGTGTGTGAGGGATGGACTTTTTTACCCTAGGCCACCTATGTCACATAGTGACACAGGACCGTAGCAGACAAGCGGAGAGCCATTATTATTATTATTATTATTATTATTATTATTATTATTATTATTATTATTGTTGTTGTTGTTGTTATTACTGCTGAATGGGGCCTGATAGGAAACCAGGACAAAGACTGCCGATCATAGCTCACTTGCTGCACTGTTATTTCACTCATAGCTCACTCACTGCACTCTTATTCAGACAACACAACCAGGTGACGCTTAGAGCATCAGGCGATGCTCACATGAAACCACACAAAACAACAGAGACGGAGGGTCAAAAGTTCCTTCAGAAGTCATTCTTGGTATTCATCCTTCAGAAACCATTTGAATACTGTACAGTAAGGTCTGGTGTTAGTGTCGCAAAATGTTATTTTGGATATCACAACGTATCGTATACTCTGAGCGCTTTATTGTCTATGCTACCTGTCTCTTCCATGTTGATCTTTTGTGTACATATATATATATATATATATATATATATATTTAAAGTTATGAAGTGTGCACTCGTGAAAATTGTCGGTTGGGAGAAATTGATGGATGTCTTGTTACTTTATTGAGAGAAAAAATGCATCATACTTCTAGGAAAACTGGATTGGCTTTTATTTCAAACATGAAGACCAAAGTCAACCATACCATTTAAGAGTCTCGATATTGTGTCGAAGAAGAATCACTGATTTAATCAAATTGTAACATAAAGACGCAAGCGTCATGTATACTTATACGGTCGAAATTGTCGAAAATGTACGAGTAGTTAAGTTGATACGTGAGCCTAACCAATTGATCCATACCACGCACATAGATTCTCTCTCGTGGGCCCATGCTCATCCTAATCGTGATAAATACGATAACTTTAAACTTGATGTATGCGATAACAAACAAATAGTTGACATGACACCAACATCTCAACTCCAATATGGCGTCTAAAAGACTTCAGATCTTATCGTATCTCATTAAACCAATAGAAAATATTTTGGGTACGAGGTTGGATCCTCTGTGCTAATTTTACAATTAGTGCTGTAGGTGACATCAATTGTTCAAACTGTTGCTACAAGACTTTATATTAAACTGAATGTTAACTGCACTGTGAATGCAATTGTAGTGTGAGTGTACTGCAAAACCTAACTGGCCAAGATTTGGCTAGGAACAGTATGCGTTTGTTTAACTTATCGGGCATAAGTCTCAAAAAGAGAGGAAAGGTATTTTGATGAATTCCATAAAGGAACCAGCAGATTTTTCATGCATATTATTTACAATGCAATATTCCCAGAGGACCCATGTAATTTTTTACTTATAATATTTGTTCTATTTTGAAAATTAAAACTAATGTTTTGTATATGGCGGTCTGTCCATTCATGTATACTGAGCTTTCAAGTTAATGCACAGATAGAACATTAAGAAAATATACTACACTTTCAGATGCTTTATGGCCATATAGTAAACTGTTTTGTTCAATTTATTATCAGACTGGGTGAACATCAGATATACGCTGTGTGCCCCATTAGCTTCTATCATCCGACCTCAACCAATATTCATTATCTGTTATTTAACTTTTCCGGGCCCATATCAGTTTCCTTTCGTAGCAAGTGCAGATCCCGCACTGGAGGCTGAGGCAAAGTGGGATCTTTCCCACACCTGTTGCTTGCAGCAAAAGGGCGGCAAGAAACGTGTTGTCATTCGGAGAGACATGTGCAGACGCAGTTGCTGACCCTAATATTGCTCAATGGATTGAGCGGGCTGTACCCACAGCTGCTTGTCCTTCCTGTAAATTTAGCCCAATGCCCCTCAGAAAATGTTCCACAGGTTGACGCATTTCCTCTCGAGCAGGTCAAGGAGGTTTTTATTATCGCTTCCTTTAACCATTTCTTCCGTTAATTTGGACTTTTACGTTGAGTTCTGATAAAGTTTTAATAATGATAAGGGGAGGGGAGGGTGAGGCCTCAGTCAATAGGTTATCGCCTGATTTTCTATTCTCCATTGTATTGAGTTCACTATCTTCGCAAATACAACTTTCACCCATACTGCAGCGAAAAATGTATCACTACAAAATGGCTCCTCTCATCAGATTCTCTAGACATCTGGAGCAGCTGTCGACTCAATCAATATGGAAAGAATATTACAAACCAAAGAAAAAATGTTTACTAGACCTTACGACTTTCGTCCATATCCTGCTTCAGATACTTAATATTCAAGGGTTAACCACTGGTAATCGGACTCCTGTCACTAAAATTTAATTTAAAAGGGGAAATGGAGGAGGAGGTGGCGGTGTTCATTCGGCCTTACATCGAGATGTCTATCCTTCAATCTGACTTCAGTTCTGTATAAAATCACTACATTTCTATCAGAAATTCATCAAATGGTACGTTTACAACTAGAACAAGAAAAAGAACATTTGCTTCAAAGCAAGTCTGTCTGTTGCCACCAAAGTAGACACCTCAGTGGCATGTTTTGTCTACTCCACTGGGAAACGACACTTGGTCTGCTTTGTAAGTAAATCTGAGTGCCGACCAGAGAAAGATGTTGCCTTGCACATTCAAATTGAAATGGGAACAACTACATATCAGAAGACATGGAATTTCAGTAATAAAAAACTTCAGGAGAACAAGGCATGAAATAATCTGCTGGTAAAAAGAAATACCACACACAAAGACACAATTCTGCACAAAAGAGACTGTCATGTGTCAACAAACTAACAAGACTGATCATGTATTGAGCAAATCTAGTTACTTCCAGTACTGTACACTCTATGTTGCAACTTTGATTCCTTTATGGATTACTGTTTGCACTACAGTATGGACCAAATGGTCACCATATGGTAGCATAGATGTGGCATGTCTGACTTGAGTGGTAACAGCGAATCGTGGTGGCGTACATTTAGATGTTATTAACTGCTTATGACAGATCATGGCCTGTTTATGTCTGGTCTATCACAAATATGTGCAAGTCTGCTATTGTGGCTCCTAATTTACATTTTGCCAACTTCACTGATGGGGCCACAACCGGTTCAGATACTCATTTACGAGTCAAATCAAATTTTCATTTGCATTTAGAAGTAGATATCCAAGTCCAATCATATACCATAAAACGTGCCTTCATCCACTTTTCAACTTAAGGAATTCGATGTGTGGGTAACGATCCCGTCCCGCGGCATGCTTTCGACAGGTAGCTTGTAACTGCTCAAAGATGGTTTTGACAGGCCCACTACATTCCAAAACAACTTGCAAGTGAGCACAATATCTTCACAGACAAGGTCAAGCCATTTCCTTCCAAATTCACACACACACACACACACACACACACACACACACACAGATAGGAAAACATCTGACCAAAAAGGTTTTCAAAACCTTTTAGTTATTCGGACCAAAAAGCTCACACCAACGCGGGGTAATATCGTCTTATAAGGCGGGTTTTCATATTGATACCAATTCCTGATCGATTAGAGCCAGAGAGATTCAATAAGTTTTCTTTAAGTCTGGCTGTGTTTCAATAAACCTACTTTGTATCAAGCGATCTCTTTTTATCTTTAAGCAATAACTTTCAATAACGTGTGCCACCTTATATTAGCGTCTGCGTGATTTTAGCGCAAAAATAGCGCACGTGTTGAAGAGTCCTACCTCTGCGGCGTGAGTGTGGTGCATTTCATGGGTGCACCGTCTAATGATGATTTTACCGTGTTGTCATGTCAACACAGCAAAATTTGGGGCCGTTTAAAATGTTATTTTTTAACTACTTTCATTCTGGTACCGATTTATTTTAGACTAAAATGATTTATTAGTCGTCTAATCTTAAGCACGAACATATATATATATATATATTCTTGCATTGTAGTTGAGATGTTATAAAAAAATTAAAGGTTTATAAAAGTTTGTAAATTTCAGATTCCTGTACAACAATCGCTGCATGTAATTAAATGATACACTGTCATCACATGCCTGATACATCTATTTGTCTTACATTGAACTGATCAGTAGCTATTTTATGAGTTTACAATGAGGTCAAACAGGCTCCATGCAAAAGAGGACACCAAACTTTTGTCGCGATTTCTTTCATAATATTAGTGGCCCAAAGGGCCTAAGCAAGCGCCCGAAGGCATGCAGGAGGGGGGGGGGGGGCAAGGACATCTCATGTGGAATTTGAGCAAACAAAATGACGCATTCGGGTGATTTTTGACTCGAGAATTTGGCCTTGATGTGGTTGACGAAATCACAACATTTTAGTCATTATTGTACTGATTTTGCTATTTTCCCTTCGATTGTACAAAAATCTGATGGAAATTACCGCAAATTAGCAAAAGGTGGATTAAAAAACACCATTGCCGTGTTATCAATTAAGATAAGACAATTTTTGTATTTATACATGTAACGCTTTAGAGAATTTTTGCAATATTCATTATATTTTTTGAATCAGGGAAAATTTAAGGATAAATTATCCTGCAATTAGTAATTAATGTATTTTCTCTGCAAAAGCAACAGGAAAAATTGCATTAATATAATGACTAGGCATAAATGTACTAAACTTTTATCACTGGATGTTGAGTGATTGATTGATAATATTTTACTCATGCACATGAAAAGAGTGTACAATATTGACACATTAAATTACCAAAAAATCTATGAAGTACATATATATTAGGACACATATGCAAGCATGGTGCAATATGATTGCTGAAAGCACACCAAACTATGATGCTGAAATGGAATCTTGCCTTTGCGTATTTTCATGGTGGACTACAGCATGAAAATAGGAAGTGTGAAGTTTGAAAAATATTAAGTTGCTTTGCACAGGTTTGAAGCTAAAATGCTTTAACTATTTATAAATGAAAAGATAGATCTAAATTTTGCAATAAATCAATATAAAAATAAATAAAAATAAGCACCAAAGGCATATTTTTATAAGACCAAAATGCTGAATAAAGCGGTCCCTCTCAAGTACTCCCATTTCATGCAACAAGAATGATTTCACCTTATTTTTGAAAATGTTCTTACGTTCACTATCTTTGATATACCATGGCAGGTTCTGCAGCGGTACCTGCAATTACCGACCCCAGTCCTAAGGTTGGGCGACCACCTTGTTAAAAAGGACCAGTTTTCATCTCCCCTCAAAGCATTTCTACCTTTTAAAAGATAGAGTTTGCAGACCATTTGCCTGAAGACGTGGTATTTGCAGCAACTTTGTCTGCTTTTAAGAGAAAATTAAGAAGACTGAGATTCTTACCCAAAGGGTTGGATGGATATTTTCAACCAATGAACCCTTGGCACGAGCGCTTTTGCAATGTTAACTGACCTGACACGAACGATCACAGTACTGTCCAACTGGAAATCTCTGTAACAAAATTTTGATGCCCTGGAGCATTTTCTCAACTTTGTCACACGAGGAACACTTATTTTGATTTAATTCTGTAGCACTTTGCAAGAGCTGTGAAGCAAAATTTTGCTACAATACTTCAGTTCTGTCAGACAGCCCTGGACTACCTGCAACACGCGATCAACGACCAGCAAAATCACCCCATTAACGACCACCCGTGAAAAAGCGTCCCAATCAACCTTACCCAAGATGTTAGTTAATAGGAAAGCTGGCAAACGTGTGCCTTTATTTTAGAGTAAAGTCAAACGGTGCATTTTATTTCACCTTGACTGGGCGGTATATAATATTTCGACAGGTTCCAGCTGTCTGTTCTCCAAGTTACCAGGGTAAACGGTCGTCAACTTATTCTTAAAAGATGACTTACTATTTTAATTTAATCTGCCCATTCTGTTGTGTCTGAAACAATTATTATCGTTAGTTATAAATCTGAATGCAACCCGTTACCATGGAATGCACGTACGCACGATGAGTGCCATTTATAAACATGGCGCAATGCATTGTGGGAAAGGAAATTTTGATTTGGATGTCACAGTGAATCGTAGCCACGTGTTTTGAGCAGTGTCTGGCATGTGCAATGATAAAACATTCTGTCGAGAATGTGGCCATCGTGTGCCGTTATTTTGCAGTAAGGTCAAATCAAACACAGCATTTTATTTCAACCTGTCTGGAAAGTTAACTTGATGGAGAGAAACAGCATAGCAACACAAAGTTCAATAAGGCATAATATTTTGCAGGGTTCAGGTGTCCGTTCTCAAAGTGACCAGGGGAAACGATCGTTAAAGTACCTTAAAACATGACTTACTATCTTAACTTTAATCTGCCCTTTCGGTTGTGTCTGAAGCAGTTATCATTGTTAGCTACAAATCCAAATGTGACTGGACACCCAGAAGCATTTCGGTGAGCACCATTTTAAACATTGCACAATTAATGCACTTTTCGCGGGACAGTCGCACAAAAATATATTTGATTTCGATATCAACATGAATCGCGGCCACAGCATACATCATATCATTATTGACGCTCTGAAATATCAGCAAAATATATTCTTTTAGTTTCAAAATTTATGACCCTCTTCCCACCCCTACCCCAAAGATCATCCCACTGCTTATTTACCATCCATTGGGTGCAGAATTCACTATTTTCAAAATGGCAGCCAAGCCAACTGCATATTTTGAAGAGGTACTGTCCAAATATATGTGTGATTTGTGTTGAGGGAAGAAGAAGAAGAAGAAGAAGAAGAAGAAGAAGAAGAAGAAGAAGAAGAAGAAGAAGAAGAAGAAGAAGAAGAAGAAGAAGAAGAAGAAGAAGAAGAAGAAGAAGAAGAAGAAGAAGAAGAAGAAGAAGAAGAAGAAGAAGAAGAAGAAGAAGAAGAAGAAGAAGAAGAAGAAGAAGAAGAAGAAGAAGAAGAAGAAGAAGAAGAAGACATATTTGTAAAACATAGACGCCCCATACCGTCATTATGTTAGCCCTCATTTACTTCTTGGAACTCAGGCTGATCTTGCTCTTATAGAAGACTATAAACATATGCAAAATAAAATCTTTTGGTCAAAACTCCTGCAGCTATGCAGAAACCATATCATTAATGTGGCTCTGTAACTTTGGGAAACTGGTTCAAGGTCACCAATTTGCGAACTGGGCCTAGCTCCTATGGATGGATATATCCCTGGACAATAGAGAAATAGAGAACCCCTAGATCAAAAACATCTTAAGTTATCGAAAACCTAGTCCACTAAAAGGACTGTGAGTGGTGACCTTGAGAATTTTTTTAGGGTCATCGAAAGTTAAAAAAAAAATTAGGCAAACAGTCTGTTTGGCCCGGTCGCAATTTTGACTCCCCCCCCCCCCCCCCCCCGTTTTTATTTTTATTTTTTTAATTTTTTTTTTCGGGTGGAGGGGGGTATGAATTGATGGATTTACAGTGGATATAAACGCAAGTGGATGTGTTGGAGATTCGTGTTGTGTGACTGAAAGTACCAATGACGATCTTCACTAGCGAAGCACTGTTCAGTTTCCTATGCTTTTCCATTGCACAACTTTGTTGTGTGGACCATAATATAGAGTTGGTATGGGGGAATATTTAATTGACTAAACGTCCATGTTTTTTTTTAGATGCCTTGTTTTGGGACCGATGTATGGTTGGTGCATGAACTTAATATTTCTTCGATCCATAGTCGGTGCTTTGCGTACTATTCGCCTTTGTGCTAAGTTTTTTCTTCTTCTTCTTCTGCTTTTTTTACCTCCGCGTTATATACAGGCACGGGTATTTCTGGCTTTGACTGACCAAAATCATGCCTGCGCGTTATACCAATTTTTGCCAGGCTTTTTTATCCTCAGATCAATGGATCAATGTAAACCAAACTGATGGATTTCACATACACTACTGCGCATAATGCTGTGAAAAGCCTCTGGAAAATATACAAGAGTAATTGAAGACTTTGACGGGAATTTTCACAGAGCCCGTGAATATACTACCCGTGAAAATCCCGTGACCATGTACCGCATTTCTTGTGGATATTCCATTTTTTTCACGGACTTGTAAACTGCCCATGAATTTTAAAAATTCACAGCCTTTCCAACAGCCCGTGAAAAAAAAACCGTGGAAAAAAAGGTACGCCCATTTTCCGTAGAAATTCAATGGTACCCGTCCTTTCAACTACCCTAGAGTTTTACAAATTCAGGGCCTTTCCCGGAACCCCGTGAATTACCTACCCGAGAAAATCCCATAAAAAAGTCGTGACCATGTACGCGCATTTCCCGTGGAAATTCCCCTTTTCACAGACCTTTAAACTCCCCTTCAGTTTTCAAAATTCACAGCCTTTAATTTCTTGTGAATATATATTCTATAAATATCACAGCCCTTTCCTTTGAAAGTGATGAAATTAAATTTCATAGCCTTTAATTTCTCTGTGCACCCTCAAAATTCACGTGCCTTTACATTAATCGATGTCTCTGTGAGAATACCATGACCAAAGAAAAGCATGCAAGTACATGTTTTTCCTGTGAAAATCTTCAAATTTCACACCACTTCCCCTATGAAAACTAGAAACTCATGGCTGAATGCATGAAAATTCTATGACAAAGCCAGCACTATATACACATATGCTGCTTTACTTTCTCATAAAAACTTTCCAAATCATGCGTGGAATCGGTAAATATATATATATGGTCAAATGTATCTGAAACCCACAACCATATATATATATATATATATATATATATACAGTAAAACCTCATTTCACACGGTACACGGGTTAATTTTAAGCCAGTTGCTGTATTCATTTTGCTACTGTAGATACAGTCTTTGGTTGCAGATGTATATTACCTACCACAATCACGCGGACAGAGGGTAAATGGATGCCGAAACTTGTGTACTTTGGTAAATGGAAGATTTTTTCTCGATTGATTAAATACAGTAATGTGATGGTTCCACAGAGTTAATTTTACCTTTTTTTTTGCCAAATCAATTGCAGAATAGCTGACTTTACTGCACATGGTAAACTCACTAACCTGGTGGTTTAAAATAAATGATTTCAGAATTTTTGCAAAACATTAGAGGCAACCCAGGTCACCGCGTTCTGTCATTTCTCTGTGGCGGGCACCTCTGTTTAGTAGGTACATTTCTCTGGACTCATTTCTTAAACTTCCCATGTTAATATAACTCTGTGCAGTGCGTACCTCCCTACTGTGGGTAGTATACCCACTTACATATATGCATTTAGTCATAATATATCAAGATCTGCAAGCAAATCATTTAGATAGTCATTTGCAGCCCTCATCTGCAATGCAAATTTACATACCTAGTCGAGGCAGGACACAGTGTGGCAATTAATGTCAAGGTGGATGTCACAATCTCACATGTGTACTGGTTTTCTCTTGTCTTTTCAGTTTCATGACTGTAGTTTGAATACTGTTGGTGACATACAAGACACAAGTTTTACCATCCAACATGTCATTTTGCTTTATGAAATAATACCCCAACCCTATTGTAAACTAAATTGTGGCCTTAAAAGAGGGTTGGCCTCTCTTCAGGTGTGTGTGGGGGGGGGGGTGTTTTATAAGAGGGAAACCACTGTATAAATTGTGAACAACCGTTAAATTCAGGTGCTCAGTTGCATATGCAGTATTAAAAGAGAACTCCCACAAAGTTCTGAACTAAGCTGATTGCTTCACAAAAATGTAACCATCAAAACGATGTTTAAAACCGTGTCTTATTTGGAAACAAGAAATGTCCCCACTTCTGAAACTATACACTCAAAGAGAAGTTATACAAAATTCTTCACCTGGTTGTACTTCAATGGACATCTTTCTTTCGGGGGCCTTGCCTCCCTTCCCAACTTTTGCTGTAGCCCTGGGGGTCCCTCGAGGCGGACCGATGGAGGGAGATTCAGTCACTGGCACAAACATAAATGAGACTTGGCATCGAAGCACATAATTGTTACTACATTCACATTTTGTCTTCAGTTATACTTTGCCTGGCATGAAAAAGGAACAGTAGACCTTCTGGTTGATCCAGACAAATAATCTGACAACCAATGAAAATAATGACTTTTAAGGACCTTAAAAACCGAAAATCAAATTTTATTAATTTTCATTATGCGCAGAAACCCATGTCGCTCTCGGCCAATCACGCTGTTGCTATGAACGGACATGCGCAGTGGTTGCCCAGTACAAGGGCAGGTATTCCCATGGAATGTCTGCAATTATTTAGGCCTAACAGAAGTAAACCTTTGTGAAACAACGTGTGAAGTTATTGAAGTCGAAATGTGATGGTCACTGCAAATTGTGACCGCTCATTGAAGCAATTATCTGCCGATAACAAACTCGGGCCTTCTGCGTCCCCTGAGACGCAATTTAAAGTCTCCGTGAAAGGTTGAAAATACAAAAACCGTGAAAATAAGTGGCCGGAAAAATAAACGTATTTATGATAACTTTTTTAAAGCAAAACAACCAACTTACTTCTGTCCACTAGGCTTACTGCTTTTGCCATGCTTTTGGGTATGCCATTGAAATGTACACTTAAATATTCAAAGTCTGCCCCACTAACACCGGACTGTGGTGAGCAGCTACCCGCATACCCCACTCCCATAGACCTAATGTTAGCCAGATCCTGAATTTGGCGCTGCACCTGTGTGGTTTTTCCAACGGCGCCCTCGGGATGACCGCTCCGACTCGCCTCTTCATTTTGCATACTTATTTCAGTGTCAAGCATGTCAAACCCCTCCGTGGCCACGGATTGACCCGATTCGTTCGACCCCGCTGACAGTGTATCCCTGATGCTGTTGCTGCATGTATAGACCAGGTCCCCTTGGTCCGATCCCAAAATTTCGTTCCACTCAGCCATCATGTCTGTGACTGTAACTGGTACGAGCGGGAACTGGTGGGAAACACTGTATGATGGGATTTTTTTCCCTTTTGTTTTCTTTTTGTTTGTTTATTTGTTTGTTTTTGTTTTGTTTTTTTGTTTTTTTTTTTTTAATCAACAGGCCGTACCAATAAGTGTTCATGGTCTTTGTCCATTTTCATATCCAGGGGTCGCATTAAGCGTGCGGCCTGCGTCAAAGAAACAAAAAAAGAAGAAAAGATGCCTGGAAATTAGTAAAACATTGACATTTTGCGTCTCTGTGGACGCACGCACAAAAATAAAATTAAAAAAAAAACGCAATGCATTTTGAACGATGCACATGCAGAAAGTACCCAAAACTTAGTAAACTTGCACCTTTGCAGTCGCGATTTCTTGCATCGTCCACCATTATCATGAATATGTATAATACTAGTGGAATCCTTTGATGTTCGTCTTTCTCTGCAACAAGCTTCCTTATTTGCTCACAAAAAATATTACTGGGATATCCCTCCAAAATTTCTCAAGATAATAATGCACACGTCATTTTTACAGCATTATAGATGCGCTAAGAGCAATTTAAGGCTCCTCATGGTCGAGTTGATCAAATGCCGCTCGCTGTGTAATCAAACTCGTTGTCGCCCATGTGCATGTCTCATGGCTGCAATGTTGGGGAGGTTCAAGTCGTATTCAGACGTTAAAATGTCACATATTTTCGGTAAAAAGACTTCCATCGAACAAATCTAGAGACAAATAAAGGCATGAGTGAAAATTCCTCACGGAAAAGAAGCAAAATACGCAAATTAGTCACCGCACGGTCACACGTGGACGAAGCTAAGACTTGCGTAAACACGATGTATTGATTGCCGTCTCCGATACGTCACGTCGTTATTGGTGTTTTTTTAACAAAATTTTGTTGTTTTGATTTTATTGAATTATCTGAACAAAACAAATCTGTATGACAGAACAAGATAGGAATCTAAATTAACGATCGAAGGCCGGAAAAGATATACGCACATAGCGGAAAACCATGTCGGTGTACGCTCCCTTAGTTGTGCTGCACGGCCGTGCTCTGTTGCTTGGTAAAAAAAAAGTAACCGCACCTAAGATCAGACTCTTAACCCATCCTACGGCATTAAATTTTTCAGGTAAATTGAAATAGTAAGTGCACAGAAATATAAATCATGTAATTTATGACCATTTGGTCACGTGGAATGAATCGCAAAAGTAACCGAGCCCAGGCATGTTTAATCATGCATGCCGCTTGTTGCGCAAGCGAGTGGAAACCTTCCCTGTGGCACTCTATGTGCAATAAAAGATATTGACAGCGTGCTTGGGGTTAAAATGAAGCCCATTTCACAAACCAAATTTTGGTAGACCAGGGACGTGTTACAGACTTAGTCTTGAAATTGTATTTGTGTCTTCTTGCCCAGAACCACTTCCTAGTAGTCATTACCCTATTCCGCAGTCCGAACTCTTTACTCTCCACCAGCTAACCTGTCCCTGTCTAACCTATATACATTTAGAAGTACCATTGTCCATATTGCACACGTTCCTCTGTAAAATTTTGACAAAGGCTGTATTAGCCCAAATAAACTTAAGGGTCTTCAGCGGGTAACTACTCAACATGTTTCGGAGCCTTTTACCCGCACGTGTGTCTTTGAATAGCGGCTCCTTGTCTAAGCTAAATATTCAGCAAAGACAATTAACTCACATAATAATGAATAAATATGAACGTGGCAAATGTGAATTAGCTAAATACGTGAAGTTTTGCTTATAAATGCAGAGCTTCATTATGAAAGAAGAATACCTGTCAAACAAACCATAATTATTAAATTTATATAGTGCAGGTTTAGACAAGAACAATTTGACGTACCCCTGAACCAATGTTAATTACAGGTTCCCGGGTAGACCAAATCCATAATTGGCCATCCTTGGCCATCCTTGGTACAGTCAACAAACTTTTAGTCATTAATCTCTTTTACATTTTCATACGTCATTTTGTCTGGGTGCAAACTCAGACATTTTGTTTTTCCAATAATTATTTTTTCCTTTCTTCCTTTCTTTCATTCTTTGTTTCTTTCTTTCCTTCTTTCTTTCTTTCTTTTTCTTTTTTGTCTTTCTTTCCTTCTTTCTCTCCTTCTTCTTTGCGACCAAATTTGTCCGGAGTTTATCGGACACTATTATTCCGACAATTACCAAACTTACCGTGGTGACTCACCTACCGGTAAAATTAAGCACCTGGTTTCGAATCGTCATGATGTTTAATTATGCAAATTAGGGGCAATTAAAATTTTAAAAAGCTCCATATCTTCCAAACTATTACAGAGAGACACAAAGTTCTAACCAACACATGTAGGTGTGAGACATCTGTCAATGGACAATGAACAAAAGTTCTAGAAGTGCAACTAAATATGGCAAGCTTGAGGTTTTTTTGCCATGTTAATTGTCTGAATATATTCTTGTGGAAGGGGGAGGGGAAGAAAGGGGCACACATTGTGTTGCACATAATATGGTTTGTTACATTGACACAAAATAATACAAACTGTAATCATGAGTTTTATATGCTACCAAGTGAGATTCACATGCTGAAGTATTTAATGGAACAATCATCACTAAATACTTTTTATGTAAAAAGCTCATAATAACCATGCAAACCCTGTTCAGGGAAATACATGTTTGGTTTCAAGTGGCTACAAAATAGTTCTGGAGACTGCTGATTGGATGAAGATCAGGTTTTAGACAGGGCCCGCTGAATATGCAAGCCTGCCTCAGAGTGGTGGACTGAGCCCCATGGGGCACTGGGCTGGGCCCTCAGCACTGCACATGCATGTTTATACAAATCTGTGTGTGTGTGTGTGTGTGTGTGTGTGTGTGTGTGTGTGTGTTGGTGTGTGTGTAGGAAGGGGGGGGGGGCTGGTTGGTCACAGCAGCATTTCCCTGCTTGGATAATTATCATGCTATTTTTGTATGTGTATGTGGCTGCTGGCTCAGGGGTCCTGTCCCGTCCTGGGTCTCCTAAACAGGCAACAACAATAGCATCACCTTGAACAGGGACCAACATGTGCATTATTCTCTTATAAAAATTTGAAATGGGTTATGGCTGGGCCCCCCCCCCCCAGTCCTTCAGATAAGGCTCTAGCAAATATTGTATTAATACATCGGTCCTTCAACCTTCACCTTCAGCACAAATTTTGACATATTCAGTAAACTGACTTTAGTTTACTGTTGTGCTGCATGTTTTTTGCTTGTTTCACTCATGAAACAAATCCATAAAATAGAAACCGCTTTGAGACATGAATTTTAATTTAGGTTTAAAGGATTTTTCCCTCCAAAATGGCGAATTGAAAATGGAGTGAAATGCCTTGAATAAAAACACCACACCTGTGAACATGTGGGGAAAACAGGTGCTGCCTTGTGGCTTTAACATTACCACTGGAACCCATGGGGTGATGGGTTTTGCTGTACAATATTTATTTGTCACATGTTCATCATATGTTAAAAATCCAATAACAGGTGGCACTACATCTACATTAACACTGTTTCCACATAATTTTCCGCTATAAAGTTGTAAAAAAAATATTTTTTGTCTCGCTATGCAGATCCATTTACCCCTCTTTCATTATGGATCGCTCCAAAGCATGTAACACACAGCATCATTGCAGACTCTTCACATTTGAGGTGTACTTGTGGTTGCAGTTGTATGTTTCCTTTTCACTCACCATTAACTTTCACTTTTATTGCCACACTGGGAAAAACTTTTCATTTTATACTTGGAAACACCATTTTCTTGTCATGAAATTCGTACAGATCCTAATTAGATGCACACTGTTGGTACAGCACAGTTATTATTAGTGTTGAATGATTTAAAAGAACATGGAGTGGCGGTTTCATATACTGAACTTTGAATGAAGGCTTTCTGGTCTACTTAGAATGGAGCTTTCCTAATGCACTAGCTTGGAAAGGAGGCTTCTCAGTACAGTGTGATTATAAACAACTGCCAAACATTGCATATAATAATAATTGGACAACATGTTTGAAAAGGACCCATTATTACATCAAAAGTGTTCTAGCTGTTAAGTTGAGCAGATAAATCCTTTGCGCATTGAGTAACCCCTTGATTGATAAGTAATATTTTGACAACTCTTTCTATTAGTGTACATTGTGTTATAGCATTTATCCCCTATTTGTGCCATACTCCATTGTAAACCCATGTGATATGACCTATATGAAATTGTTGACCATATCCCATGGGTGGTACTACTTTACACCATATTTGTAAAATCAGATATATGGTTTTCCATATATGACAGGAATCAATTCCATATTTGGTACGACTATGGGTCAAAGGTCAACTCATTGTTTTCATCCGCACTGACGACTCAAAGGGAGTCCCGCCAATCATCATTCACCAGCTGAGCGGGCACAAAAATGTGCAGTCCTTGAAGAATTATGCAACAGCAAGCAAAAGGCAAGAGCACACCGTGTGTGACATTTTCCCAGGAAATACTTCTTGTTTTTAGACGGCTTCTTACACCTGTTCAACACACTCCCCAGGGTCGGGTTTTCATCGTTTGTCCCAGCTGACGTAGCAGGTAGCCATCGCCGCGAGCCTTCGGACAATGCTCGCAATACTAGCGTCGGTAATGGGGCCAATCTGACGGCCCTCGGTCAGTTGAGCTCCACCGGTGCATACTTTGGAGTGTTTGCTGGTACAATATTCCAAGGCAACGTTACCTCCCAATTCTCCTCTCCACCAAATTAATTCCGTATAGAAAAAGTGACTTTCGGTCGAAATTTTGGGCTGAAGCAACGGGTGTTTAAAAAAATCCGCATCGGGGCTATGGTCGACCGTTATTCTTTATTGTTTAAAGTTTATATTCATACGCGCGGCATGACTGCAGCAAAGTCCGATGCAATGTAGTGAGATTAAATAATACAAGTGGTATGGTTATTTTTTTACTTTCTTAATGGACCGCAGTGTATAAATCCAAAATAACCCTCGTCGCTAATCTGTCTAAACCAAATCCCCTTCGTTGTTGCCTGCTTTCGCGCCTGATCACCCGCGCTTCGCGTTTGGGTGATCAGGCGCGCAGGCAGGCATACAACTAAGGGGATTTGGTATGGCAGATTAACGACTCGAGAAATTTTGTCTTTGGAGCTGTGCAGTGAGGATTTTTTTTTCTAAGTTGATTCAGTTGAATGTATATAAACAGAATTCAAACTAGATCTGCCACAACTGTCAGAATAAAGTGTACATAACTTTATCAGTTGCGCATTGGCTGTTATTGTTGTCATTATGTCATAATTGACTATTTCTATAATTTTAGGGAATTTCTTGTCCCATGGCCAGAAATCATTTATTTTTGCATCCTAATATGTGCTTCATATATTTTTTCTGATCTGTGATGTCTATACTACACCTCCCAATTTAAAATTTCACAATATTATATAAATTTCGTGAAGTATATCAATTTACAGTACCAGGGAATGGTATTTTATTGAAAAATGGCAGTGTCCCATTTTCGATGTTAAAAACCAAATTTCTTTATCAAATTAGCAAATCTTAAATTTATACATACTATTTACTGTAGCCTAATTTGTTACATGGCTGAAAGGTGGATAAATGTGAAAAATTGCTCTTAAACATGTTCAAATGACGTCACAAAGTCTGTCCCATGGGTCTGTCACCTACGTGACAAAAATGACAAAAAGCTTGGGAATAACTGGTTTGAAGGATAAGTGTCCAACTGCTGTCACCTAAATCTTATTCCCTTTCCTTGGCCATACCAAATGGAAGATATTCCATGCTGCTGGATTCAAAATGTAGTTTAAAATTGCTGATGAATATATAAATTTGAGATAGTTATATTTTAAAGTGTCAACAAAGTGACAAGCTTTATTCATATGCTTGGAAGGACCACATCAGGGCTAATATGTCTGTGGATATGGTTCATAGAAAGCTTTAATCAGTTGCGGTTGGGTAATATTATGGGAACTTGGCATGCCACTGCAGCCAGAAAACCGTAAAAATGTCACCCACTTGACGGTCACCTCAGTGACGTCACCATGTCCCGGAGGTGACCTGTGTATGTCACATTAGTGACACATTCTGATAAATGATAAGACAAATTTACATAATTTACTGATTTGAAGACAATATGAGAACCATATATAACTTTAGTGCCATGTAAATGTATCCCACCCACCCCCTACCAACACCCTCCCCATAGTGCTACTGCAATTTGAGATATTGTATATGATGTGTCACGTGAGTGACCAAATATGATAGATGAGAAAAGATGTTAGATAATTTAATGATTTGAAGAACATATAATTATGCAAACAATATGGGCCCAACTGCCCTGTTAAAAAATATACCACCTGAACTCTACCACAGCCACTGTCCTAGAGCGGCATTAGATTTTGAAAAAATAAAAATTTTCATGTTAGTAGGTGACCTGTTCTGTCACGTAGTAATCATGATAGATTTGAAAACAAAGTTAAATAATTTACTGATTTGAAGAATGTATCTATGAGAACGATACTGGCCTACTTTAAAATGGGACCGCTCGTTTAATTATAAATACTTTTAATTATAATACTAGTCCATGTTCACTACTGAAAGAACTTAATGGCAAACTTGTACACATCAATTTTTTCAGATAGAGTGACATTGTTTGTTTCAAATTTAAAACTGAATGAAGCAAAATTAAAAGTTTAACACAGCAAGAGGATACATGGGGAATGCTTCAGCATCTCTGAATCTACTCGGTGAATCCATGCCCATTCATTTAAGTCCAGTGATCTAAAACGGAATGGTTTAAAATTTGAATTTAATTTTGTCTGTTGAAAAATGATACTAGCTGCAGTGTTTGTCTGTAAATTGATAGTTAATGGTTATAGAAATTAATTAGTAAGAAAATGCTATTCTTTGATAATGTTTACAATGGTGTAATGTTAATGTTCAGGATTCATAAGATAGAGCCAAGATGGCCTGAAATGACATGGCCAAATGATTATGTTCCTTGGTAAAATTTTGACATTGATTATTGAAGTATATTACTAAAGGTGAAATATTTTAGAAACAGATGGAACAAAGAAAGGTTCTTCATGTGAGCTGAACAATTTTTCCATTCTTGTCATGTTGTGCACGGGCCACCTAATTCTCTTCTCGGATGATCCATGAAGATAATAAATCATGTTCATAGCAAATCTTATTTGTAAACAACATGGCCTGAAACTCCAGCGTAGTTGCAGTAAAGAGCCAGTATGCCTCATTGTTGCTCTGAGGTGGACATAACTTCACAGCATTAGAATCGTTACATCTGCCCCGAGGTACAGTGAGGTAGACTGGTTCCCTGCCTCTTACTACACTCGCGTCTCAAGCTTTGTTGTTCATGAGTCGGTTGTGGTATATGCATAAGTTATCATCTAACAGATCATAAGACAAGAAAATCATGTGGCTTGTGGTTACTGTGATGGAAAACACATTCACATAGAAAAGTAAATATGGCTTTTGTGCATTTTATTAAATAATTATACCCTTGCATGGGTTTTGTTTTTCTTTTTTTCCATTTTGCTCCCTGTATTTTCCACATAAGACTACATGTACGACTCCATGGCTCAATACCATCTTCATGACATTTTGTCACCTACGTGACAATGTATCACTTACGTGACAGGGCAATTAATGAGAGTCTTAATTACGACTGTTAGATTGAATTTTGCTCTGCTGGATATTTGAATATTAAGTTTATAGTCTTAACCAATGGATACATGCCAAAAACTTGGGTTTAAAATATTTTAAAACTAAGACTCGGTGGCTCAAATCATCTACGTGACACGCACTTTGTCACCCACGTGACTGTGTGTCACTTACGTGACAGGCCGTTTAATTAAAAAGCCTTAATTTGAGTAATTATGAAGAAAATAGCGCGGCCTATTATTTGAATATCACGCTTATACTCTAAACTCATGAATAAGTGCAAAAAACTTGGGTTTCAAACATTTATTTTTTCTGTTAAAAATGTCACCAAAATACCCTGAAAATGTAGAAATCGTCAATTATGTCTGGTGCCAACCATGACATTTTGTGTTTCCAAGAATTCGGGTTTTTTTTCGTTCTGTCTGTTTGACTTTCTTTCTTTAATCTTTCTTTTCTGCCTTTCTTTTGTTTTTACCGTTCGGCCTCATGAGGCCGACGGGTATTGTCGTACCCGGCGCCGTCCATCCGTCTGTCCGTCTGTCCCAGGGTTTTACCACCATAACTTCAAAAATTTTTAAGACAGGACTTTTAAATTGCACATGATAATACACTCCTATATGGCCTACTTTGTGTGCAAGCATAGTTGACCTTGCCGTAATTCTCAAGGGCACACAGTGGTCACATGTGCTAAGCAATGTGACCGCTTTAACTACTGAAAGCGTGCATCTAGCAATCTAAATCTTACACACATAAAGCTTCATAGAGTGATCTAGAAGCCTATTGAAAATCGAGATCATAGCTGTATATTTTACCTACTTTTTGAGGTCAAAGGTCAAGACCTCAATGGTGGTATTGGTATAAGGATATAAGTTTTTAAATCAGTTACATGAAATTTTATACACACATGTATCACAACCAAAGAATGTGTCATGAATCAAAAGTAGGTCATAAGGTCAAGTATCTGGGTCACAGTGACCTATTCATTGAAATTTTGTTTACCACTATAACATCAAAAATTTTTTCGACAGGACTTTCAAATTGCACATGACAGTGCACTCTTATATGACCTACTTTGTGTGCAAAGATGACTGACCTGGACCTAATTTTCAAGGTCACACAATGGTCACATGTGCCTAGCAACGTTACCGCTCTAACTATTGAAAGCCTGCATCTATCAATCTAAAGCTTACACACAAGTAGGTTCATAGAGTGATTTAAAAGCCTATTGAAAATCATGGTCATAGATTTAAATTTGACCTACTTTTTGAGGTCAAAGGTCAAGTGTACATTGGTGGTATTGGTATAAGTAAGAAAGTATTTAAGTCAGTTACATGAAATTTTTTACACACATGTATCATAACCAAAAAAATGTGTCATGAATCAAAAGGAGGTCACTGGGTCAAGTATCTGGGTCACAGTGACCTATTCATTGAAATTTTGTTTACCACTATAACTTCAGAATCTTGTGAGACAGGACTTTTTGTACACCACTATAAGGTTTGCTTTGTGTGCAAGCATAATTGACCTTGACCTAATTTTCAAGGTCACACACGGGTCACAGGTTTGCTAAATGACATTGTGCATCTAAAAATCTAAATCTTAAAACAAAAAAAAAGCAACAGAGTGATCTAGAAGGCCATTGAAAGTCAAGGTTATACCTTTATATTTGACCTAATGTTTTTGAGGTCAAAGGTCAAGTGTACAATAGTAGTATTTGTTAAATTTATCTCCATTTGTGAAATTATTGGATGAGTGGCAAAATGGCCGTGATCTCTTACACTACAGGCTACCAGCAGCTTTCTGATCATACACTATACCTGATACTATAGGACACTATTCCTATTCACTTACAGCAAAAGAGATTGAAGGCGGCCTAAGGGTACTCGTTCTTTGAACGGTATTTTATCTTTATTCTTTGTTTGTTTCTTTCTTTCTTTACGACCAAATTTGTCTGAAGTTTTGGTCGGAGACTATTATTGCGAAAATCATCAAACTTGCCATGTTGACTGACCTGCTGGTGAAATTGTGCACCTGGTTTGGAATAGTCCTGATGTTTAAAATTATGCAAATTAGGAGCTGAATATCTCCAAAACTATTATGGATAGATATGCCATTACAACTACAATTTGTACGTTTGTGGCAAAACGACATCTAATAAATAACGAACCAAAGTTTTAGGATGTTAATTTATGCAAATTAGGTGAATAAGCAAAATCTTAATATTTAATAGTTTCGAAACTATTATAGAAAGAGGTGCCATTCAAACTTCATTTTATGGGTTTGTGACATAACCATATACAATCAACCAGGAACAAAAAAATTGTATAATATCAATATAAATATATGCAAATAAGATGAAAACACAAAATTTAAATCTTGAATAACTTCAAAACTAATATATATAGATAGAGAGAAAAAGGTATTCGAACTTCAATTTGTAGGTATGTGACATAGCCGCGTCCAATGAACCACAAACCAAAGTTGTAGTCTTTTTATTCATGCCAATGACGCAAATACACAAAATTAGAAAGTTGAATAGCTTCAAAATTATTATACATAGTAGTGTTATTTAAACTTCACTTTATAAGTTTGTGACATGGCCACATTCAATGAACCAAGAACCAAAGTTGTAGCATTATTATTTTTGCAAATTAGGCTGATACATGTACACACAATTTAGATGATGTTGAACAATGGCAAAGTGTAGCATTCCAAACTGTTCTCGCTTTGAAGGCACCCAGACAGATTTGCTACGAAGCAAATCTTCTTTTGTATTTAAATGATTAATTGCCTGTATGACCATATTAACATATGTTATGCTCGTTTCTATGCCTAAGTTACCTGCATGTTTTATTTATTCATCATTTTTATGTAAATTCGCATATCAATGTATGTTGATTATACCAAATAAAATATCAATCAATCAAATCACACCAAATGAAATTTTCCTCCAAATGGGAATAGCAGCCAATATTATATCTATATTTCACAATTTCAGACTGGACCCCCCAATGTCGTCAATAGACCCACTATTTTCCCTATAAAAGACAAAAGATGGGTCCAACGGACCCATACTGAAATAATCCTTAATGCTACCCCTGATATCTGACATAAAAACTAGACACAGTTTAAAACGTAAATATATTCAACGTTACAAATAAGGAAGAGCAAAAAGCACCGTTGATGGACAGACGAGTCCGCAAAGCATTTCACAGGTGGGTGCGTGAGTGCGCGCAGCTTGCGCAGTTCCACCGAGATTAGACACTTTTTTGTCGTATGCGCGCAATCTTTCGCGCATTTTGCACAGCTGCATTAAACATTAACAGAACGCTTTGCGTGCAACTTGATTCCAAAAAGCCTGCAAATTGCGAGCATGTTAATTTGCGTAAAATGCGCGTTAAATGGATTTGCGTGATTGCACCTTGCGCTAATGTAGCTCTAAGATGCACGCAATTTGCGATCCAAAATAAGCAGTTGTTAATGAACTGTACTGTAATTAAGAGTCTGCCCCATGGGGGACTCTTTATACTTTTTCGGGTTGTCCGTCCATCTAGATGTCCGTCCGTCCGGATGTGCACATACCCATTACTGCGATATCTACAAAATGCATCCATGTATTTTTCTCAAATTTGGCAATATACTTATATCTGACCTGTCAAGATGAACTGATTAGATTTCGGTTTCCCCGTGACCTAATTTGAGCAAATAAAGAACCCTTCAGTCACGGCCTTGCGTTGAAGGGATGTCTAGTTTCCACGAGGCGTCGAGATATTAAAATTTTTCACAGGTATTGTAACTGCAGTTGCTGTTTTCGTGGCAATTTCTACCCCGTTGTTTGTTTGTTTTTTTTTTTTGTTTTGTTTTGTTTTTTTTTTGTTTTTGTTTTCTGTTTTTTTTTTTGTTTTTTTGTTTTTTGTTTTGTTGTTGTTGTTGTTGTTGTTGTTGTTTTTTTTCGTTTTTTTCCCCACGGGTCTGAAGATGAGGTTTTTCATTTTTTCACGGGCATTGAAACTCCAGTTGCATGTTTTCATGACATTTTGTACCCGTGATTTTTATTGTTTCACGACTATGGGCAGTAGTAATGTCATTTTCAGGGGATAATAGCTTTGTCGGTCCAGATTTTTCCACGGGGCAATACCACGGGAATTGGGCAATGCCGTGAAATTTCACAGGATTGTCACGAGGTTTTCACGGGGTTTGCCTACAGTAGTAATGGTGGCCTCCATTTTTTGTTTTCCTTTGCCCGCCAGTGCTTTCCCCGCAACGAAGTTGTCAATCATGCTTATGGGGCTGCCATATAAGGCTTAACCAATCAGCGGGCCGGTAATGAAACCTCGCTTCCAACAGCACATGCTGAGTGTGACAAAGAACTGGGATTTTTTTCCCTCTTTGAAAATCTGTATTAATTGTGTTCCTTTCAAGTATTATTAAACAACGATGTCATGGTAATACCCTTGTCTTCTGATAGATCGTTTAAACATTATTTACATAATCCAAGATAACAATTTTTCTTTCGGCCTGGTTAATGATTATATGGTACTGAATATTATAAATTCACTCAAACCTGAAAAACGTTGTTGTTTTGACAGACTCTATGGGATTCATAAGGAACACTAAAAAATAAGAATTATCCAGCAATTACTGTGGGTATAAGTCAGTTTTTAACGAATGGCATATTTCCAGATGAATTAAAAATAGCAACAATTATACCAATTTACAAAAAAAAGATAATGTCTCGTTACTTGAAAAATTTTAACCGATTTCCCTTTTGCCTGTTATATAAAAAAATTGAAAGAGTGATTCACAATCAGGTATACCATTATTCCCAATCTCATAATCTTTTTTACACTAGTCAATATGGGTTTAGAAAAAATCATTTGACCCAATACGCTGCAATTGAACTTATAGATAAAATTTTATTTGAGATGGACAGAGGAGAAATTTCTATCAGTATATTTAGGGACCCTTCATAGGCTTTCGACACTTTAGGCCATGCGATTTTACTTCATAAATTACGCTTTTATGGAGTTAAAGATACCGCGCTTGATCAATTCAACAGTTACTTAACCCAGAGGAAACAGTATGTTGCTCATGATGAAGTGAAATCCAATAGCTTGAGAATAAACGCCGGTGTCCTACAAGGAACCATCTTGGGCCATTGATTGTTTGTCGTTTATATGAATGATATAACTTTAGCCTCCACATCGTTCCAATTTATACTATATGCTGACTATACATCATTATTTAGTACACTTAGTGATTTTAATTCTTTTCAATCTAATGAAGAGGCTACTCATCATATAGATGCAGAGTTAGATCAAATAAACACATGGCCAAATGTTAACAAAAAAAGGGTCGCTTAATGTGAAAAAAAACCTTGGTTTATAATCTTTCATTATCCACAGAAACGTATTGCCATTCCAAATCTTGAAATTGATAAATAAAAAATTAAATGTGTTTGTCAATTTTACTTTCTTGGTATCACTCTAGACAAACATATGACTTTGAAAAAACATATCCCAAAAATGCATCCAAAGTTTCACAAATAATTGATATAATGAATAGATTAAAAGAATTCCTTCCTTCTAATATCCTAACGATCATTTACAATTCATTGATATTACCTAAATTTAACTGTGGGGTGCATGTGTGGGAACACAACCAGGAAACAATTTTTTTAAAAAGGCTATATGAATCATAAATCATAGCAAATATAATGCTCATACCGACCCAAAATTTTGAAATTTTACAACAAAATTCAAAACAAGTTAATTCCTTACTATTGTCAACAATTCATAACACCAGCATCCCAAATTCACCAGCATAATACCAGGAATGAATCTTTGTTAAAATCCACACACATCCCACCTTTGCCAAAAAGTGTTTAAGGCATGGAATTTTACGTAGTCTGAATTCCTCACCCAATATAATTAAAGAAAAAGTACATTCGCACAGTTTACAAGGTTCAAGGTTTTTCAGATTATGTTAAAATTACATTTTTCAATAGATATGAAACTACTTGTACAACACAAATTTGCTATGTCTGTAACTCTAATTGATCTCTGCTTGTGGATGGTAATTAACTTATTCAGCATGCGATCCATACATATACATGTAGTTTTGTGGCTGTCATTTTGATATGTAACTTTAATTCATTTTAAGGGTGGCGCACATGAGAGCGGTCTATCAAAGACCTTATTGTGCGTGTCCTTGACCATATAATGTGTATACATCTTTGTAATCATACATTTAACTGTTTTGTATTGTGTTTTGTATTTATACCCTTGTGTCATTATTCTATGTACATATGAACATTATGGTCGAATAAAAAAATTCATGATTCATGTTTCCTAGTAGTCGACAAACAAAAAATGTTTACGTATTACAAAGTTGTCAAACTGGAAACACGGCGAGTAAGTGCCTGGAATTCCTTCAAAGGCGGCTAGACATTTGAACTCACTTTTCACACAATCAGTTTCACCACAACATTCCAAACTATTTCGTTTCCATCTTCCACAGTTGTGCTTGAAAAAGAAAACATCTAGTTTTCGCTAATGTCATTCTAAAGAGTTGAACTAAAAAAGCGGGTCTAACGTTTTTTTGTATGAAGCCTGGTTCTTTCACAGTACTTGACCCAAGTTGAAATCCTTTGCTGTGTAAATGGAGTGTCATCACTTTAACTTCAGACCACTACATCTTATTAACGGCGCAAAACACGGGAAAAATAAAACACGCTTTCTACGATAGGTGTAGGAGATATTTTCTGCAATATATACATTATATCATAACTGTAAAAGTTAAATCCGCATTATTGAAAAAAAGGAATGCTGTATTTGCATAATTGCTGCATAAACAGAAGCGGAGTATGTAATTGACAATTGTGTCATGTGATTTTCCGACGAGTGTACTTTTCAGAAATGTATACTTTGTGGGGGGGAAATCCGAGCTATAATTTGTTTATTCGGGATTTTGTAGAAGATGGAGCTAACCGTAAACTTATCCTCTAAAGAGAAACGAAATTCAGTAATGTGGCTCTGTGACCTTGGAAATTGACTCAAGGTCACCTGTTTCAAAACTTGACTAGCTCTTATAGAAGGTTATATTCTTTTGCAACATGAATGCCGTAGGTAAAAAAAAAAATCTTTACTTATCATGCAGAAACTAAGTCCTCTTATACGACTCAAGGTGGTGACGTTCGTAATTTGGCCAAAGTCATCCATCTTCTAGGCTAAGAAAGATGAGGACTGTTACCATGTGCTATAATTCAGGTTATAACTTTAATCCTCAGTTACAATGCAGAAACCAAGTTTTACATAAGTGACCGTGTGACCATTGAATTTAGATTAAGGTCATCTACTTTGGGATTTGATCCAGCCCTTGATACGGACTATAGTCCTGGTTAATGTACAGGTCCTATCAAAAACATTTTCTAGTTATGGTGCCGAAACTACAGCTTACAATTGTACCTCCGTGACCTTGAAAATATAACCAATGTCAACCACATCATACTTCACCTATCCCTCATATAGGAGCATAAACCTGAGTACCATTCAAGCCATATCTCAAAAGCGTCTTGAATTATTAAGCAGAAACCAAATTCAATAGTGTGACTCTGTGACCTTAAAAATTAACTGAAGGTCACCCATTTCAGAACTTGACCTAACTCTTATAGAAGGCTATATTCCTGTGCAATATGAAAACCCGAGACCATCAACATCTTTAGTTATCATGCCGAAACCATATTCACCAATACGACTCCAGGTGGTGACCTTGGGGAATTGGTCAAGGTCATCCATCTTGCATGCTGACCAAGCCTTACTTAAGGACTATAGCCATATACAATGTTGAAGTCATAACTTAAATTCCGAGTTACACCACAAAAACCAAGTTCACTAAAGTGACATCTTGACCTTCGAATTCAGGTCGAGGTTACCCATCTTCAAACTTGAACTAGCTCAGGATAAGGACAATAATCCGCCTCCTTTCATTAAACAAAAAAAAACTTCTTTAGTTATCGTGCCAAATTTAAAGCTAACAATAGTACATCTGTGACATTAAAATAGGGTCAAGGTCAACAATTTTCATACTTAACCTAGCCCTTATACTAAAGTATGTACATGGGAAATATGAAAGTCCTTTCTTTAAAACATCTGGAGTTATGGTGTAGAACCACAGTCTCTCTACCGACCCAGTGACCGACCCACCTACTTGAGCAAAGCTATATGGCCAAGGTTATTCGAAGGGGGACATCATCATCATCATCATCATCATCATCATCATCATCATCATCATCATCATCATCATCATCATCATCATCATCATCATCATCATCATCATCATCATCATCATCATCATCAAATGGACAGGATGAGGTACATGGACAGAATAGTGAAATGACCCATGTAATTTTTTATGGAAGAAACAGCTTGATATTTATAAATATTAACATTTAGTACACCAAAAGAGAGACTTACCTCGCCAAACGAGCGCTACTCTAATGGTTCTGACTCTCATAAGTACCGAAGTTATTGGAAGCGTCACTTGTGCATGTGTGTCATTCGTGGTGATCACACACGTCACTCACACTATATATGTCATCAAAGGTGAATTCTCAACCCATTATACATTTTAAGTTCCTGTTTTCAAGAGCAGTTTGAACAAAGAAGCGCCGCATTATATCCTTGGCTTCCTACTCAAGGCCGCTGCCCTGTGGGCTAGCTGTAAGTGAGCGATTTAGGGAGGAGCTTCTGGTTCTCCAGGACACCCAGCCAGCACCTGCTAATCCTTCAAAAGTTGTTGACTAATGGCTTCGATGATAATTTTTCGCCACCTTTTATTATTATTATTATTATTATTATTATTATTATTATTATTATTATTATTATTATTATTATTATTATTATTATTATTAGAGAGAGAGAGACAGAGAGAGAGAGAGAGAGAGAGAGAGAGAGAGAGAGAGAGAGAAAGAGAACAAAAGATACTGTTGGTTGGTCTTAATTGGATTATCTCTGCCTGCAAGGGATATATTCCTTTGTCGGTAAGTAAAATGTTCGAGAGTACTATTGTTGAAAAGTGAGCCACGAGATATTGCATTTGCAAACAGTCGTATGATCTGTACGAAAATAATATAGAATTCAGAATCGGTGATTCAATGAGCGCATGACCTTTTTCATTTTATATTTGCTGTCCTTCTTTGTGGATATCTTTATATAACTATTCATTAATTGGCTTTTTTTTTTTTGTTCAAAATAAAAATTTCCTGGCAGGCAGATATCATGTAATTAAAACGATTCTACACTCCTTTGTTTCCTTCCTGACAAAGAAGCTGTCGAACAATGAGCCGTGAAACTTGAAGTAGGCGTACTAAAATGCCTTAGAATTCAATTGGATATATCGATACACAAATAACTCTTCTGTAATAAAGCGATAATTCTAGTCCATTTTACACAACTTTCGTTACCCTAAAGTTACTGTTCTGTGTCCTGCCAGATAAAGACTTGGTTTCGTGTCACGAAGCAATGGGTATGAAACACCCATTTTCCGAGTTTTCGTCTGTGTCCATCCACCTACCCCTCTTATCTACGTGTCTTATTGTTCATAATTTGAACAGAATAATTTAATTACCAGTTGAAGGTCTCGTTGATCCATAATGATTAAACTATTGCAAGGTGTAGGGATTAGTGCGGGGTACGGATTCGATAGGAACGTGCCTTTTACCACAAACATAAGCCCATATTTTAAACACAAAGCCGCGTGCCATTGAAACAATGGGCATAGACAACTGAAAAACCTGGAGCGGAATGAAAGTGTTAAAAACGCAATAGAATAACATGACCACATAGTAAAGCACCATGCAGTTTGTAACATTTTCAAAGAATTATACGAAACATAAGGCACCAGTATTGAATTAACGTTGTAGTAAGAATTGAAAAAAAATAGATAAGGTGCCAAGTTAATTGGTCTTTTCAACCAAGTTCGTAAGGTGTTCTGAAGCTTAGAAATTACATTAGAGAACAGGTGACGGTTCTTCACTTTAGCTCGTTCCCGGCTAGATCGAGTAAACGTAAGGTCAGATATAATTGAGAAAATGTTTCATATCTCATATGTCAAAGTTTGGAACATCTCGTCCTATTTGAAGTGGTTTAAAATAAGCATTGTGGCCCATGACTGTGTTGACCTCTCCATACTTTATAATTTTCGTAAGGAGCTCTACCCCTGTACAATGTTTGGCACCGATGGAGCGGAGGGAATTCCGTGGTACGTCCAGGATATTTACATTTGTACAGTCAAGTGGCTCTGGCTGTGCGAATGTAACTTGTAATCTGATGTCAACGGAGGTAATGTGTATAAGGGGAAAGAACGTCCATTTTAACATGTTTCAACAAATGTCCAAGTTACCCACGGCCTAACAAAAGGATATATGTTGGTTCCGGTAACCCAACCGCATCCTTCTACTGAAAAGGTTCGACCCCAAATAAATTTTACAAAACATAAAAACCTGCCCTTCCCTGATGAATATTGATCGACACTGGCTGAAAGCTTTCATCGAGAAAGTGGTCATCGTGTTCCGTTATTTTGCAGTGAAGTGAACTCAAACACAGCCTTTTCTTTCAACTTGTCTGGAGGGTTAACTTTGCCACGGTTGCTTGGTGATGGTTATTGTAACATTTAGCTAGTTTCCAAGCGTCTGTTCTTCGAGTTCTCAGGGCAAACGGTTATTAAAGTTGTTTTAAAACATGACTACAATCTTAACTTTGATCTGCCCGCTCGGATGTGTCTGAAGCAGTTATCAGCGCTAGTTACAAATCCAAATGCGCCACGATACCTCGAGCCAGCTAATCAGCTGAGGAGCACCATTTTAAACATGCTGCAGTGCATTGCCGGGCAGTCGCACAATAATACATTTGATTTGGATGTGAGAGTGAATCCCGGCCACTGCATATATAATAGCATTATTTGCGCTCTGAAATATTTGCAAAATATGTACTTTTGGTTCCATACATTACACCCCCCCCCCTTACCGCAAAATCATCCCAATTCTATTCTCCTTCACGAACCATTAGGCCCACATTTCAAAATGGCAACCAAGTCCGTGGGTTAGTCTCTATTAGATATTTTGAACAGGTAGTTTCCAAAATATATGTGTGATAAGTGTTAATAGAAGGTTAGTGTTTCGAAGGAATGTAATGTGAAATGTATAATAGGACTTTCCCAGTGTGGGTGCTACCTAAAACTGTAAATACAACGTATTGCAATAATTAGTTGTTGGCGGTGGTGGGCAAGTTTCAGGTTAATCCTTAATAATTTTGTGACGCTTTACGAACACAAAAGTGACGGTAGTGATTCCATGTCTTTCATTGTCAGTATTACAAAATGCAGTTTTCTGATGATAAGCCTGATTTCTAGAAAATATTGATATTGTTTATCATTGCAAGTGATTCATAATCAGTAAAATTGACCAGTTTGTCATAATTTGGTGCCTAATTCGTTGTAAAAACCCCTTATTTCGAGTCAATATTCCCGGAGGTAAGGACAGCCCCAGTAATATACAAGATAGGACTCATGGAGCACTGGGCTTTTGCTTCTGCAGGTGTCTAAAGTTATTCTCTAAATTTCAGAAGAAAAAGGTGTCGGCCCATCACCCTACATCCTAAATTTCTGCCCATCTAAGGGTTAACCTATCACCTAACCGACTATGATTTTCCGCACAATACAAAAACAAAGTAGTTGAGGCAATATGTTGCTGCTGATGCCACATTAATAATGTAATTGTAAATAAAGCCAGCTCCTGAAGTTTTTCTCTTTTTTTTTTTTTTTTCAAGAATCGCTTGCATAGATTATGGGTATCTGCACGCAAGTTTTAAGATGATTTTCATATATAAGCAAAAGTTGTTGAATACGCTAAGACAGGAACTGACCATTCATGCTCAACATTTCTAGAGTTACGCTTCAGAGTGTACCAAAAATGGTATGGTATATGCATGATGCAAGGCTAATGTTTAAAGCTGACGATAGGGAACTACAATAAGTTCCCAACTTGCTATGACAACAACGCTGATTCTAATTTCAGATTTTGGTCGAAGAAGGGCTACTTTCATCATTCATCTCTCAAGGCGTAAAATATGCGATTAAGGATTTCATTCAGATGGTGCATGACTAAAAAATTGGAGCAATTGTACTTTTTGGTACTACAGAAGTACACAGGGTAATTTTGCAATGTTGTCCCTGTACGACAGGAAAACAGAGCAAATAAAGACAGCTCGTCAAGTTTTTTTTTTCTTTTTCCTTTTTTTTTAGAATCGCTTACATAGATTAATGTGCATCTGCATGCAATTTTTAAGATGATTTTCATATATAATCAAAATTTGTTGAATACATATATAACTATTTTTGGAACATATGTAACTATACACGTTAGCTCATGCTTTTACAAAAAACTATCACACCTAAATCATTTGGGAAGATGGATATATTTACGTCGTTGTTGCAGTCATGGGGATGGATTAATTGCGTTTGATGAGTGATATACCAGAAATATTTGGGTTTGAAGAGAAGTCGCTTTTATACAAATGTAACGACCAAGCTAAGTTTTTCGTGTAGGGTTGGGTGCTAAAACACACCAGCAAAACTTGATGACTTGAGGCATTGTTGTCTGTTTTTTTTTCTCTCTCTCTCTTCGTTTCGCTAGTAAAATGTTATCAGAAAGCAACAAAGGTCATTTTCGAAAAACGTGTAAGCAGAAAATACTGAATGTTTGAAAACTTTTTTCCTTACTCGGTTGAGTAAGAAATGGGTTAAGCGCGCGCTTCTGATGGATACGGCTAATTAAATACAGCGTGTTGACACACGTGTTGGCGTTGTAGACTTCAACGTCTAAATACTCCATCACCTACGTACCCGCCGAGGACCCCGCCGCTTTCCATCAGGCGAACACATTGAAGTTCAGTTTACGCAATCTGACCTGAGTTCCGGCTCTGAAATAACCATCTACCTGTATGAATGCAGATGGGTCTCCAGCGCCCATCAGGATCATTGCTAGTCACCAGGCGAACGATCTCTCCCCTGTGACCGGGGTTTAATGCATCTTTTATTTGGGCACAGATCCCCACATCGATGCTGTTGACACTTTGACAGCCAAATTTGTACATATCCGCCACAGTGTGTTAATAATTTTCCTCTACATGCTTTTTGTGCATAAGAGCTGCCATTCCCAGAAAGAATTTGGTATTATTACACTACATCTCTACTACTATATCCAAAACCCGCCGTCTTGAGAGGGAACACGCTCGTAAAATTTCTTCTTCAAGAGTGTATCACCCTGAGACATCTGAATATGTGCAACGCATCATTAACTTTACATTTGAAGATTGATTTCGTAGCACAAACAGATGGCACGCAGCTGCCCGGGCACATATGGTTGTTTTTCCCCGTTTTCTATGATCAGCACAATGTACAAAAATATGTACAACGGTTGGTAGTTTGGGGCAGAAGAAGGTGTAAATGTAAAAGACACATGGAGATTGCTTAAAGATGGCAAGTGGATCGCATGCGTTAATTGTAGGCGAGTACGTATATGTATTGCTGTTTTGAAAAGAACACCGCATGCTTTTAAGCTGTATAAATTATGGATATAATTCCACAAAGGGGAGCTCGAGCCTCTTTTACTTGAACCTGCTGCAGGAATGCCACCGTGTGAAATTCCCATACACCAAAAACGTTTTTGTTCTTCAATATTATTAACCTTATGTCTAAATATTATTTTTAGTAAGGGTATCATACAAATAGGAGCCACACTGCTACATCTTCCGTTCTAAACTATATATATATATATATATATATATATATATATATATATATATATATATATATATATATATATATATATATATATATATATATATATATATATATATATATATATATATATATATATACATATATATCACAACAATCCAATCTGTCTAAGCTCCATAGCCGATCCAGTCACTGTCTATGTCTAAACCCAGACTTGGATTGACATATGATCCCATTCGATTCAAACGCTTCAAAATTCGAGGCCAAATGAATTTATAAACGGGTCATCAGTGGGAAACCATCAGACATGTATTGCAGCCTTAAATTCCCAGTAATGTTTTATTATGTGATGACGCCTACTTGCCTTAGGGTTGTCTATACCAGCTCAAATGAATTTTAAAGAATGTATGAACGTAAAATTTTACCGAATACATAAATACTTACTATATGACAAGCTCTTGGTTTTAACTTTAAAAGTTGGAGAATTTATATGAGGCAAGATATGCATAGATAGCGGTAAAAATATCAAAATTCAAATTCAAAGTTAACCTGAGAAAATGATCAAATATACATTCATGTACCTTCTCAGGGAGGGAAACCAAATGGAGCAGGCACTAGAACGATGCAGTCACAGAATGACTGCCCTGAAATTTAACCAACACCACGGTGCCACGAATTGCCCTGACCCTGTGGATAAAGTAAGAAGATGACAATCAAACTGTCTTCTTAGATTGGTTGTACCACTTAAATTGAAACACTGTGCTGTTGCATACCTAGCACAGGCATAAATTGGAACTACAAACAAAAACATTCCTCACTCCTCGTGAATGTATCCAAACATTGATACAATGGTGTAAACACTGCGGGGCAGCGCTGCACTCATGATGACATTAGGTCGCTTTAACTTGAGGAAAAAATATCTGGGGCCCACTTACACTTTAGAATAATACGACAATATAAACAGAATTAAATATCAAATTTTCCAGAACAAATACCTTTAAAAGGACAAAGGTCAAGTTCAGTGCAAGGTTCTTTACGGGGGTTTTTTTGGCAAAATTTTTCTCTTAAACGATTTTGACAAAGTACCATGTAATTTTCAATATGGCAGCTAGGTGACGCTAAACACAATTATTAAAAAAATACCCATACTTAGTGAAGTTCATTATATTTGCCAAATTGTAAGTACATATTAAACACAGATGTCATAGAGAAAAAATGTCTGAGTATTTATTTCCATTTGGAGTTACATGTAAATGTAACGTTTACAAAGAAATTTGTGTTTTACAAACTAAGGTGAGCTATCTGGGTGGAAAGGGTACATACCAGTTCACGGGCAACTCAAATTGTTCTTATCCGGACTTGTGCTATACAAATTTAGTAATTATGTTGAATTTTGACAGGTATTTTTGTATTCATACTGAAGCTCTGCATTTATAAGCAAAGATTCACTTGTGTCGCTAATTCATCATTTGAAACGTTCATATTTAATCATCATTATGTGGGTTGTCTTTGCTGAATAGTTAGCTGAAACAAGAAGCCGCTACACCGACAGACATGTGCGGGTACAGGCTCCGTAACATGTCCTGAGCAATTACCAGCTGAAGACCCTTTATGTATTTGGGCTAGTGTAGCTTAGGTCAAAATTCCACAGAAGAACGTGTGCAATATGGACAATAGTACTACGATATGTATATAAGTTAGACAGTGACAGGACACACTATGGTGTGTAAAGAATTTGGACTGCGGAATAGGGTAACCACGACCAGGAAGTGGTCCTGGACAAAAAAGCATAAATTTAATAATTATATATTATTGATTCTATATGCTCATATTATGCCTCAAACAATTGACATAGGACACATCCGCTGCTCTCAGTTGTTGAAATCAACTTCAATATTAACATGCAATGTGGCGTTGAATTTTTACGATAAACAGCTAAAACCTGTTATTTTCAGATTTATTTTGTAAATTTCTTTGAAAATATGAGAAATCCAGTGGTTCTAAACACGTAATAGTATATTTTCAATCTTGACAATTGAACATTGATGCAAAAGTTCAAAAATGGCAAAAACATACTATGACTGGGCAAATGATACTTATTTTTTTCTCTGAATCTAGATTTGGCAAATCCGACAGAATCTGTTTGTATCATAATGTTTTACTTGAACAGCAAGAGCTCGGAAGTTCTATGTCTGGGGAGTTTAAAAAATGTAGTGCCTAACGGCGCCTCGAGGAGGGCACTGAGTAAATAGACGTTTGAGCAAGATGACCCCATTGTGAAAGGGGTTTTTAAATTGGAAACTTTTGGAGTAATTACGCTTGTCTGGTTTTTTTTTTTTTTCATTATTCTTTTAATTAAAATCCTGGCTGCGGATCGGGTCTATCTAAGCGAGAGAGTTGTCCAGGTAGTTTTATACCTAATGTTATGAAATACAAGGGAACTCACATGTTTGATATCCTCTGCGGCTGGGACTCGGCTCGAGGCATTCTCCCAACCTAGAGGTAAATTCTGCTCCACACAGGAGAGCAAGCAAATATCACCATTTGCAGGATTGAAGAATGAAACTAGTAATTTATGTGACAATCAGTGAGTATTGACATTTAAAGTGAAACAAGCCAATCTGAAATCCCGTAAACTTAAAAAACCCAAATTTGTTGTCAATATCAGGATATTGGCAACAAAATTTATCAAAATACTTCATTAGGCACACTTCATTATATTCTTTTCACTTACGTTTATAACCATTTATATAAAAACCCGCCAGTTCTGTTGGACCTTTATCCACTATCAGGGCAACCTTCTCCACTATACTTCATCTTTGACTCAGCGGGAGCTCTTGCCTCGTGTGCCCTGTGTTGCTATTTAGCCTGGGTGCGACTTCAGTGTCTGATACGCTGCCAACAACGGCGTTTTATTCACATTTTCAGGTAATGCTCACACTGAAAAGGTCCATTATATAATGTACATTAGATTTATTCGATAAATTAACCTCCCTGACCACTAATCACACATATAGTTTGCATACTACTTCTTAAAAATATCCAATCGGGAGTAACCCTCAGACTTGGCTGCCACTTTGAAAATCGTGGATTCCACACCCAATTGTTTGTAAATAAAGATAGTATTTAGTTGATGGGGGGGGGGGTATATTATTTGAAACCAAAGGTATATATTTTGCAAAAGTTTCGAGCATCGATAATAATATGATGTATGTCGTGGCCACGATTCACTTTGATATCCAAATCAAATGTAAATTTGCATGACACACTGCCCCACAATCAATGCAGTGCGCAATTTTCAAAATGGCGCTCACCACGAGCCGGCTCAAGGTATCATGTCGCAAGGGAATTGTAACTAACGTAAATACCTGCTTCGGACACAACCGAGCGGGCAGATTTAAGATAAGATAGTTAGTCAAGCTTTAAAAGTACTTTAACCTGCGTTTGCCATGGTAACTCAGCAAACGAACGCCTGGAACCTTGCAAAATATCAAGTTACGTCCACCGAACAACTGGGGCTATGCTGTCTTACCGAACAATTATGGCAATGCAGCTATGCTGTTTTCCCGGCCAAAGATATCCTTCCAGCAAGATAAAATCTTTCAGGCTGGCTCAATCAAATTTTATTTGAGAAGGGCGGCTTGAAAGAACTGTTTTTCTCCCTTTAGTTGTAGAGTTGGGCCTTTTTAGTATGGTCTGTCAGGTTACCAGAACCACACACATATTTTCTTTAGGCCATAGATAACTTGAAATTTGTTGAAACAACCTTAAAATGGATATACTGTCCCCTTTTATACATAACCTCTTTTGACATAAGTTTTATTTGTTACCTGGGAACAGCCGGAGGCACTTGTTATAGATATATTTTACCACACAAGCAAAAGTGGCCAACTGAAAACAAATGCGACCAAAACGTAAAACTTTTAACAAAAGGGTACTATAATCAATCTGTGCAGGCATATTACGTTCAAGGAACAGATAATTGACTACTTCGAAATTAAAATCGTCATTTTTTTAAATTAAAAACACAAATCCTGTATTAAAAACTCAAGTGTCCCGAATAAGCCCCACATCTTTATAATCTTCAGTATTAGTATTCTCCAAAGGGATATCAGGAGGATAAACTTGTTTGGCAATTTGAAAAAAAAAAAGATCTTTAACGTTTATGCAAGCAACTTTCTCAACCTATCTAGTAGTAAACGACAACTGTTTTTGCTGAAATAAATCCGTGTGTTACTTATTTCTGCATGAATTCATAATCAAGCCAAGAAAGATTTAAATCGGTTAGTAGAGTGAAGCAATTACTGCCCACGGGGATGCTTTTGATTTGTTGTTGAATATAAATGACCCAAATTGAAAAAAAAACGTATTGTCGAAAAGAATTGTTTTAAAAAATGCACTATGGTATATGATTTAACATTGATTTTAATATAGTATTCCTCAAACCAAAAAGCGGTTTATATGAATGTGTTTATATAAATATAGTTGTGACTATTATGATTAAACATTTTAGTGATTAATTTATCAAGTGCTTCTTGTACATTGTCCATATGCTAGCTTGTATAAAAATCACCACAGTTGATGCTTTTAGCCTTTTTTTTTTTGTAAATCAATTATATTGGGATACAAATTTAGTTCGATAATTATTACTCCCAGACCAATCAATTCCAATCTGTTTGTGTGTAGTATTAGAACAAAAATGGTCTCTGGTGGCAGTTGAACGTAAAACTACCTTTCTTGATGACTCTTCAGTGCTTTAATTTGATGCCCCTGCAATGAAGTTTGATTCATAAGGTTTTTGTGCGTATTTTAGCAAGCTCAGGTATACCTGTATGCAAATCAATTACTCCATTAGAATTGTCTTTATATTGTTTTGCCATCTTCTATATTTGCACATGGGTACTCTGGAGAGAGAAAAAAACAAAAACAAAAAGGTCAAAACAAATCTAATCAGCCGAATCAACATTTTAGGGGGATGCTACGTTGTACGTCAGCTGATATCATTTTCTTTCACTTAACACAGATATTACTGTGGCCCACTTATAAGAATAGACAAGGACAGACACAATTTGAAAACTTGGGTCACCAAAACTTGTGCTAGGTTTTATTGCGAAAATTATATTAACTTTGTGGAGAAAAGGGTCCAGGAAGATGATATAAAGAAGAGTTTTCTCCTGGTTACGAAAGTGCCTTTTCCAATATTGAATGCCTTCCGAGCAAACCATGCCTGTGGTCAGTAGTCCTGAGAAGTCTATATGGCCTTGAGAAAAGTTCAATTCACAAGTTTTGACACTGTTTTCTTATCTGACTGCTTTGTCCATTTTATCATCATCATCATCATCATCATCATCATCATCATCATCATCATCATCATCATCATCACAAGAAGAAGAAGAAGAAGAAGAAGAAGAAGAAGAAGAAGAAGAAGAAGAAGAAGAAGAAGAAGCAGTAAATAGCCACAGCCAATACCAAAGAGGAGGTTTACTAAAATGTACATACTCCTCCGAAACATATGATATCAGGGTGACCTTTTTTGAAAAAAACGTCTACCAAACGAACTCCATTTGAGTCGTATGTCATTCCCTTCTCCCGGATTTGAAGATATGGGAAAAAAGCCAGAGTTGTAATCCTTTGCTCCTCAATTTAAGTCAATTTCAAAATATTCTGCAGAATTATTTATACAGCTGACCTGTTTTCGTTGTTTTTTTGTTTTTTTTTTTTTTACCTTTCCATTTTGACCAATAAATTCCATCAGGCAGGCAAACATGACCCCAATGAGGCCTACCCAAACTATCGTGCGTAGGTAAAAATCATTTCGTGGTCATCTGCCAGTGACCACATTCAATCAATGAACCCACAAGACTCTATAATTGGCAAAGTTCTATTCAACGAAATGCTGTGCAACCAGTCAAACAGCCATTATGAGTCACTACATTGTCATCTGGCCCCAGTGTGAGATATCCCTTACTGCCTTTTCCTGTGGCCTATCCTCCTCCTCCTCGTCCTCCTCCTCCTCCTCCTTCCTCTTCTTCTGCTTTACCCTCCATTTTTCATCCTCTTCTCACCCCTTTCGTTTTCTTCTCTATCATGTTCTGCTGCTCAACGTGCATTCCCCTCATTGTTTTCTCCCCCATTTTCCTTTTGTTCTTGTTTGTTCCTTTCTTTCAAGCGGAATGCTTTTTTCCGCTGTGTGATCCAAACACATTTAGACACTTTGCCTAATGATTACGTTTTCTCGTCACGATGCATATTATTAACTTAAAGAGTGTTTTCAGTTCACAATGAATTATTAAACAATCACTTTTTTATGATCCCAATATTTGGACTTCATTGAACATAACACAGCTGTTTTATTTAAAAAAAAATGTTTGTGCATTGAGAACTATTAGTCTCAGATTAAATCACCGACTTTCTTTCCCATCTGCCCAGATAATGGCCCACAGGGCATAGCAATTTGTACTAGTAAACTACCTCTGTGGCTGAAAACATGAAGTGTAGGCTCCACGGAAAAGGATAATGGCAGTTAGAGGAGTAAAGTGTTAAAGAAGTGTCTGGAACTCATCAAGGTTTGTGAGTTAGTCCTTGAGTACATTGCTGTGTCCCGATGTCTCTAATAAAGCAAATCCCCGGTGGTATCTTAACCTCATACCTTCTGAATCTGGTTATTTCCTAAAATATTGTAATCTTGTTTATGTCCATTGTTGTCGAATTGTTTCAGCCAAGAGGACAATTTTGAAAAAAAAAAAAAACGAAAACAATCAATTTAGAATGGCTTGCCAAGTCCATTGGTTTCCCCCTCACTACTTGAATGGCCAGTGCCCATGATCCCTGACTAATTATTGACGGTGTTACCGAAAACAAAAACTACGTAGGCCGGCATGATAGTGCAAAATAGACAGGGTACTAAATTGTCTTTGTAAACTAACATTCTGTCATCCAACTCTACAGGATAATTTCAAATGGAATCCCTGAATAGTTTGACCATTTATGTCGTTCAATTCACTTCGTAGGGCAGTATTATAATTCAGACAAGTAAACCTTTGGCTGCCATCTCAGGGAGTCGGAGAAGAACAGCACATGGACCTTCTGGTTTAAGTTTTATCCTTGCCCATTGTGACAAGCATGGCCTTCTAAGTGTAATCAATGTGCCCACAGACATAAGAATTCCAAGGGATAACGGGCATTTGAATGCAATTTCCACTTTCATGAGACGATGCAGCTGTCCACGAGTCAGACGCTCCCCTGTATTTTCAATTTCAGACGCCCATAACCGATGTGGTGTCCCTGCCGCAATTAAAGTACATTTTTCCATCAGTAAAACCCAGCTATCATTAGTGTAAGTATTGCTGAATTTCACAAATGTTTTTTGTTTGTAAACAATAGGGTGATATGTGCTGAAACTCTTATATACCTTTGTGACGACATTACAATTTGCAATGTACTTTTACAAATTTTTGCATCATTCGCATCCCAGTAAATTATAATGGGCACTTATTTATAAAATACTTCGTGAAGGTGTGAGTCTCCTAACGCCTGAGAAGTGTTCATCCAACTGAAGCTTATTTTCTCTCTTCCCCGTCATACCTGTCTGCTGTTTAATGGTTGCTGCCAAGAGTGTTGCATGATGTGCATCATTGACCATGATATCTGCTGTCTGACGATAAACACGAAAGTGTGCTATGGCAACACAATGTATTGACGCTTAAATATGCTGTGTGCAGGTGGACAGGAAACACATTAGGTGGGTTACGCGATTGATTGTGACATCTGCTATGTGGTGATAGAAAAGTAGTTAGGTACAAAATCCAACTGGGTTGATCCTAGCATCACATAGTATCTCACAATTTCCGCGTGTATGTACATTTAATTTATGACACCTATGCAAACAGTTAAGCAAGAGTTTTCATGGCTGTGACCTCCTTCCTTTGATGCGAGACTTTGTCAGGCAAAATGGCGAAGAAATGATGATAATGATGATGGCAATGAGCAGTAGAAGTGGTGTTTGTGGTAGTGGTCATAATGGTGGTGGTAGAAGTGGGAGTAGTGGTAGTAATAGTAGTTCTTGTGCACCTACGCATCAGTTCTGTTTTTCCGATGAACTTGATTCCTTGTGTCTGTAATATTCTCGTAGACATGGTCTTAAAACAACATAAATCGCATTCCATCCAATACAATGTTGATGAAAGAACTTTGCGGCGTGGTATAGCGATACCGAATATCGTTTATGCAGCAAAGTGATGTGAAGGTGGCGGAAAAACTCTCCAACACCAGAGGAACGATTGGCTGACATTACAATGGTAAATTGTACCGTCGCCTTGATGCTGTTGGTCCTCAATATTCCGTTTTGAAAGACTTGGCAGCGTCAGTGGACTTCTTTCACGGACATGGGCCGAGAGCATCCGCGATTTTTTGTGGACTTCAAGTTGGATGAAAATTGTTATTGAATCGGTCTCTGACGGAGTAGATGATAAAGCCACACATAATGCCATCACCGAAGAGGCAAATATGACTGAGGGATAGCAATTTGGACGCTGCGTGCGATTTTTCCAAGGAGTTTTCCATGTTTACCCGAAATGTCAAGACTTTTTTTTCGAGGGCCACAATACAATGCTCAGTCTGTTAATAGTGCATCTGGTGCTCTCAAATTGACCACTCAAACAAGATTCAATGTTTTAAACATTCATAGTTTGTATAGCATATCCATGTCAGAAAAAAATACTCCACACTGGTTGAACATCTGTATATGATTTGTTCAACAGTTCATTGACATTTCGAATTAAAGTTATGTTTTCAATCAAACTTGATTCTGTGTGTGTGCGCGCGTTTGTGTGTGTGTGTGTGTGTGTGTGTGTGTGTGTTTGTGTGTGTGTGTGTGTGTATGTGTGTGAGGACTTGATATATAACCCTGTATAAGTTTAAAAAACGTTGATACTTTCAAAATCTGTATCTGTATACCTGGCACTATATATATATATATATGTATATATATATATATATATATATATATATATATATATATATATATATATATATATATATATGTATGTATACATGTACGATTTATTCTTAATCTGAGTTAGTTACTGTGTACTTGCTTGACAATTTACAGTTGAAATCATTGCATTGTTGGCCTTGGGTAATCCAGTGAACTTGTAAGTTGTCGCTAAAGAAACAACTACAAATTTATCTGTATTATTTATTCCGATGAGGGTAGGGATGGGGGTGGTGGTGTCTTCAGCTAACACCTGACGCTTTACAGCCCAATTTAAGGGTATTTTAATATGTATGTTTTAACATGCTAAACAAGTAACAGGAAGTAAAACTGGAACCTAGAGGGCAAAAATAATGAAAACCAAGAGTGAAAAATAGGAAATGTAAAATGTTTTTGTTCACTTGAAAAAAATGAGCATGCAAGCATGATCACAGGCCAACACAGATACAACGGTGAACACAACAGATATCAACAGATGTAACAATTGAAAAGTGGCCTGACCCCCCCCCCCCCCCCAGTTTACACATGAAGAAAAAAAGTGCAAAATGCATGCAAAATCATCATGATTAGATATGTAATTTTTAGCAGGGTGATTAAGAATGCTAAAATAATAGCATTGTGGACCAGCAAATTTGGTTCTCTGGCTTGCGTAAACTGTTCTTGGAAAATGGAATCAGTAGGGCTACATGTGCACCAGAGCCTAAACTTCAGGGTATAATTATGGGCTCTGTGCTTCAAAGGGTTTTCCCGTTCGGCACCATAAGTTCACACTTTCCATGAACTGTTTCAGTGTATATGAATCTTACTGTTTCACTTTAAGAAATTAAGATTTGATATTCTGAGTATTTGCTTAAAGTGAAGCACTCGTGCCCAGATTTTGATCAAGTACTGACTTAGTAAGTAACTTACTACTTTTAAAAATTAGGTGTTATAATATACCTTTGTAAAGTAAGTATTTTAAAAAAGAAGATTAAATGTGCCCGCCTTCATCAGTGTGTTTTCTTAGAACAAAAAGGTCTCCGTCCCTCATCGTTTGCGGAAAATATACATGAGAAACTCATAGTAAATTTTGCACGGCCTAAGTAAAATATTTTTTAATCACAACATAAAACCAGTGGACGGGTAGCCTTTCTCGTGTATGTAAATGTGTCCAACAAAGCGAGCTGGGGCTTGGATGGAAGCAACTGATAATACTATATCAGAACGATGCATCCTTGGTGAATACTGATATTCCTGCGACGTTGTGCTGCGATTACCAAATGGTATTAATTATAAGTCAGTTCTGCAACGTAATGCTGTAAACAACTGCATCTCTCTTCGTCCAAAGCGCCTGTCGGTTAGCAGTGTACATGGTTATCAGCAATACTGTACATTTGAGATCCGGTTGCGAATTCTAGCCACGTCAGGCAAGGATTGTGTGCATAGCTGATTATGAAGACACGCTATAACTTTGTGGCTAATCTTGGCCCAGCTACCTCGATCCCATTAAGTAGTTCAACATCTGGATCAGCAGCTATAGACAGTAACTCCCAACATGTATCAATATTTCATGAGTTTCCGTATACAAGAATCCTTGGTCTAGCACCTTAGACCGGTACACAAGCTAGCTAACCTAGGTGTGTTGTTAAGTTAAAATAGTTGAAAACATATATCTTCATGGTGAGGTGCCTACATTTAACTTCTATGGCTGCGTGATCACAGAATTGCGTGCAGTTCTACATCTCGAAAGTACCATGCAATATTGGTTTTCGATTCTGTTGGTCAGAATATACGCATAAATTTAAAAAGTATAATAATTAGTGTTGAAATACAATCTGTCCGTGAACCTAGCCTGTATTGCCAGGTCCATTTGGATGAAATATTGCATACCCGCCATACCGATGAACCTCGTATCAAACTGACCTCATCATCTACCTGCACCCAGCCACTGTATATAAACCAAAGCAAAATGACAAATCCTAGTCAATTTCTTAGTTGAACAACGTTACCTTACTCTGCAATATATATATATATATATATATATATATATATATATATATATATATATATATATATATATATATAATATGTATGTATATATATATATCCCCGTTTCTCACACATAGACTGGGTAGGTTATTTTTTATCAAAACATCAATACAATATAATCAAACCACCATTCGATATCCTGTCCCAGGTGCAATATTTTCAAAATATACATGTACATGTTTACATGTGCCCCATATTTAATATTTCGTTTGCTTAGCTGCCACTGACATGTATTTGACCCTAGACTGTATAGGATCTAAAAACGAAAATCCAGGGCAATCGTTCCCATATTGTAAGTGCATATTTTCTTAAGGCCACAGCTGAGGCGGTAGTGTCATACATTATTGGAGGTGTTCGCACATCTAGACAAAATTACTGAAGCCGATGCCACCAGCTGTAAATCTAGCTTTAATGCTATCGATGGTTCATGTGACGCATATAAGCATCGCAAAGGGAGAGACTAAATAAATAATACATGCCTCCGATTGCAGAGAGAGAGAGAGAGAGAGAGAGAGAGAGAGAGAGAGAGAGAGAGAGAGAGAGAGAGAGAGAGAGAGAGAGAGAGAGAGAGAGAGTTTCCCCATGCTTGCAATCCTATTTTTGAGGAATATTTTTTCACCTGGATTGTTTTAATCAAATAGTCTGCTGAAGCAAGGGGGCGCCGTCAGAGATACACGTACGGGTTCTCCATACGTGTTCTGATGATAAGTGGCTGAAGACTTTATCATTATTTAGGCTGATAGTGCTTCAGCTGTTGATCATGCTCTCATAAAAAAATAATTCTTCGATGGTTGGGTATTTGTATTTTAGAAACATGCAGTAACAGGAAAAAACACATGGAAAGCATATAGCTTGGCTGATGGATGTCTGATTGGGATGACTTTGATGTGTCACAGGACATCTGACTTATTTAAGTAAAATTGTCCGTCTGTAATTGAAGAGGCTAAAATAGCTTGGATTTTATAATCAGAGATGATGGTGCAATACCATTTTTTTGAGTGCCTTGAGACCTTGGCATTCACAAAACTAGATATAAGTGTAAACTGTTATTAATATTTTATCAAGCTGTTTGGGAAAAACAAGTGCCATATTTCGATAGAAGTAGTTTACAGTTAACAAAAGTTAACAAAAATATATCAGCCGTTAGGTACTCTTACTTCACATATACACCTTAAGTGTGAGAGCCCGAGGAAGTCCTTAAAAATTGGCCTTTCGAAAATGTGAAACTGTGCTGAAGAAAAAGCAGACGAGAGAGACAGAGAGAGAGAATTAGATTGACGTTGTAGCCTGAAACTTCGATGAAACACGGTAAAAGTGATTAAAAGTTCTACCAACCTTCAAACTCAACAGCCTGACTCCCTCGTCATGGTGGGGCTCACCAAGACCATGCGTTTGTCTCACGAAACAGCAGTATCTGATTGAATTATCAGCTGCCATTTTCGTTGCAAGCAAGCTTATTGTCATTTCTTGTTAACTCGGATCAAATTTGTGTAAGTGACACATTTCTTTTTTTTTTTTTTTTTTTTTTGTTTTTTTTTTTGGTCTTAATGATGAATAGTTGGTATGTTTGCCCTTTTGGATAATATGCCAAACATGCTCAAGTATGATGGTCTGAGTGCCTTTTTCACTTTGTTAGCCCTACCATTTTAGTCCACGTTCATTTGTTTTTACAACAAATAATACCGAAGTTGAATGAGGATTTGATGCAGAACCTGCATTATAAACCCCTGAGTAAAGACAGATTTTTTTTGTAATCGCAAGAGTTTAGTTTTGACTCCCAAAATGTCAATGCTCATGTGAGAGACTTGCTGGGAGGCTTGATATTCGAATGAATGAAAGAATGATTCAATCAATCAATCAATCAATTAGTCTTTAATCTACTTATACACATAGAGTGTATATGAATAAATATAGATGAAGAAAAGGTGGCCTGAAGGTAAAACCTTTTTGGGGTAAGTGCCAATTAAAAACAAGAAGCAATAATCTGGGACAAAAGATGCGTGAACACAGCTAACATAGGATCGGTATGACAGTATTGAAGTGACCTAAGACACAATATCAATCAGATCATCTGAGCCATTAAGAATGACTATTATATGAAAGGCCGAGTGAGCTCGCTTATGACCTGTGTGGAAATATAGACTATAGATATGACACCTTTCTTCATGAAATAAGAAATATTATAATTTATTTTTAAATCCATATCTTGTAATCGTATTTTACGTGGTCCCGATTATAATTAAGTAAAGTGAGCTCCTCTATGTTGGATACCACGACAACTAACATTTTTCTTTTAAAGAATACAAGCTGATGACCTGCATTTATTTCTTGTGTTAAAATTATGAGTCTGACTCCAAAAGTCTAATTAAAAGTAAAGTAAATTTGGGAGTTTGCATTCAATTTGAAATATATAAAATACTATCACCACACACATTAATCTGCCTTGTCAAAGATTTATATATAGTTTGCCATGTATTCTTGTGATTATTCTTATTCTCAGTAACTTTCTTTAGCCTTACTTTAAAGAATTTTGCCTCTTTTTACATTTACTATGACCCTCCTTACTTGTAGAATTATGAACTTCTTGGCACCTTTTAAAGTATAACTTTTGGTCCATTAATTGACTTTTGCATACCTTATCTATTCCATAGGTTTCTAATTTTGGACATTTTTTTCTCCGTTATAACAATATGTTTGTTACAGTATGATACAATAAATATCAATGAACATATGAATATAGTTAACATTATTACATTAGAAAACTTGAGTCCAGTCTACTTTTCATAGACTCTTAGTAAATTGAGTAGTTACTTAGCAATTGAAATGTTTTACCGTCTGACATTAATTTCCTGTAAAATTGGAGAGGTTGCTTGATGATCACTCATGTCGGTACCAGAATCAATCCAAGTGCCCATGACATTGGTAAAAATATTGTCAATATTAATGCGGTGAAACCTCATTATGTGGTGCTCAGAGTTTTCACTGTACTCGTTATAATGACACCATCTGCTCCTTAAGAAATGTGTCAGATAACTGAATATGTCAGATAAATCAATCAGATAACAAGGAAAATAAACTATTTCCCAGGAAAATTTGTGTCATTATATCGAATATGTCGGATATCAGTATATTGTAAACATTCATTCTTGTTGACGTCAATGTTTATACCGCCATGAGAATTATCTCTGCGCCATTTTCGTCCAATACATTAAGAGTTTCTGGAAACTGTCTATAAAATGATTAAAACTGGCCTGTTTGGGATTGAGAACTGTACCAATAGTAACTTGCTACTTAGAAAAAACAGAGTGTGGCTCTATCCACAGGGTTTCAGATTCGTTAACTGGTATGTTCTTAAAACTAGGACCGAACAAGATTTATGAAGAAAATTAGCTATACCATCACCTCGATCTACATGCATGAAGAATTCTGGAATTATAATCAGGCCCTGGCAGATAAGGGCACTTTTTCGAATTGTTCACACGTGTCAGTAATGACAATAACATCAAAGCAATGAATAATAAAGACTGGTAAGTAAATGAAATGCCAAGGAGAGTGTTATTATTTAAGCTACGGATATTTAAATGAACTTGTGACAGCCTTTCACAATTTTCTCCTTAAGGTATAACACAATATTTGAAGCCGTCTGGTTTGTCAATCTTTACATAGTTCAGAAAAATCTGGATTGTAATTTCCCGGGTCATCTTGGTCTGACTCAAAGTTCAAATTGGCATTTTGTTCTACATGATGCAGGCTAGGAAGGTGTTGTGCTATGAAAGGCATGGGATATACGGGCATTTTTTTTTTTTTTTTTTTTTGATCAAGTAAACGTAACTAAACTGCACTTGTAAAGGAGTGTGGATCAAAAATTGGAATGAAGTACTCATGCATTCCAGTAAAATGACCTCCATACATACCTCCATTTAATAAAGTAGGTTCATAAACAATAATTTCCTATTCTTCAAACATCACTTGATATCCGCTAGGTTTAGGACTTTACTGCTGGAGTACTATCTGCTTTACGCATAAAGATGTTTCCTCGCTGGGTCCACATATATTTGATTACGAGGTCTCGCTGCTTGGCTTTCCAATAGCTGCTTTTGTTGTTGGGTCAGATGATCATTGGTGAACATTTTCTGCTCACCAAATGCCGCTTTGTTTCTCACCAGGTATTTAGCTTTAAGAAGCTCTCCCTTTGACCTAAGTCGAAATTGGACATTCGATGAAGTTTTGAAGATTATTATATCATTCGATAAAATAGCGTAAAATCAAACAAAAGTCATGTACTTTATTCAAGGATTTCTGACACAAAAACTTTGCGGTATATTGTGCTAAATGGTTTTGGTAATGTGATTTATTTTTTTTTTTTTTAATTTAGTTATTTATTATTATTATTATTATTATTATTATTATTATTATTATTATTATTATTATTATTATTATTATTATTATTATTATCATTATTCAATAACATTTATTTCATCACAAAACCATGATAATATCTAAATTATTCGGTGTTTTATGACAAAATACTGTTTATTTGATATTCTACAAACTGCAGCGACATCCACTGAAATCACATGATCATAGTGCTGGAGCTTGTCTTCCTGCACTTTCAAACTTTCTTTCATGAAAGTGAAGCATATTGTAAACATACCATTTAATATTGTCAGTTGCTGAAAATCACTGGGTTTATGCATTCTTTACTCTGATCCGGAAGGATGTCCAGGTCAGAGTGCAGTCCCTCCGTCAAGGAAATATGACAGCATATCGTAGTGAAGACCACAGTTACCGTTGTGAAGACCACAGTTACTAATGGCTGGTTGCACATCCAAACTTTGGCACATAATTGTGCTGCTGTCGTACTTTCAGCATGCTGTAGCTCTTCTTTGAATAAAGTGAGCTAGGCCAGGTGTTCTGTGATGCAGAATTGCTCCAATGTTAGTCATCCTGGTGCACCTTCTACTAGGCCAGGTGAGAACTCTGCGGGTATGATGTGGCTGTTGGCCACAGCACGATTTATACCAACCACACGAAGAAGAATCTGTGTGTTGTTTCGCTTTTCAACTATTAAAACTAATGAACTGGACATCACAGGCAATAAGGTCATTTGTGTTTTGTGACATCTTTGTCTTGTTAGCCAAGTTTGAAACGTTTGATTTGCTAAATTGTTTTGACTTAAAACCCTAAAATGAACAATAGAAGGATTTTTCCAAGGATTTAAACCGTAGTCTGCTGCCACCATGTCTGCCAGGTCTGCTTTATCAGTTAACAAATTAGATAATGAACTTGACCTGATCTGGCAGCAGGCATCTGCCCGTTAAAATCTGTTCCCTGCATAACTGGTTATTTCCAGGTCCAGTTAAGGAAAAGAACATCCACATCAAGGTTATTATTTTGAAGATCTTTCGCCAAAATAATTGTGAAAAGTGGTCATTTTATTATGTATTTGAATGGTTTATATTAGCTAGAGTAAGCCCAATACGGGGCTGTCATGTTAACTGCAGACCTGTTCTGGCCCCCTATCCTGTAGCATGGAACTAACAGGAAGCAGGGCAGATCCATGTATCCAACATTGCAAAATGTGTTTTTGTTACAAAAATAAGGCATTCAGAAAGGAATAAGTTTAAGAGAAGCCATTTACACATGATGCAAACATACAGGAAGCTTGAAATATTAATAAATTGTCATTTGTTTGTCAGAAGAAGTGTTTTTTCAAAATTTTGCACTGTTAGATACATGGATCTGCCCTACTTCCTGTTAGTTCCATGCTACAAGATAGGGGGCCAGAACAGGTCGGCAGTTAACATGACAGCCTCCTATTAATATTGGCGCCGTCGAAAGCTGCATTGTGCGTCACAATCTGGCTGAATTAGTCTTGTACCTGATTAAGGCATTGCTTTTTCTCTGTTAACATCTCCATCACGCCCAGTCACATCCTGTCCCCGGAAAGCCGCTGACTGCGTATTACTCAGGGCCACCTGGATCGTATATATCATGAAACAATTCGTTTAGAAATGATTACCTCTTTATCTTTATTATAATGACAATAGACTTTGCAGGCGTAACATTGGTAAAAAGGAAGTAGCTTAAGGAGCATATAATACGGGACGTGCAAATGTTAATCTTCCATCAAAATCTCTGACTCGGTCACCGGGCAACAATACAATCAGTCATCATGATACGGGGGTACTGACGGATTACCCAGGGTGTTACATCATTATCTGCTGTTTAAAACCGCCCTAACTGCCAGCAAAAACGTATCGCCCGTAGTCTGAAAAAGCAGGTTAATGTATCAGAGAAATAGCCAAAATCCGGAAGATTAGTCTTTAAAAGATATGTAGTCCCTCTTACAGGTGGTCTTTAGAGCGGACACCACTGTTATGACATTCTGTGGAAATAAAGAATATTTATTTCAAATATATGATCCATATCAAGGTTAGTTTGTGTTGTTCCAAATGTTATGATGGCTTCATCTTGTGTCCATCTCATGTTTGGAGAACATAACTATGACTTTTTGAAAAAATGATTTTATCCGCGTTGCTAGTTTGACAAGAGCGACATATACAGTCATGTTTGATACAGGTATCTGCGCGTACATACACCGTGGGGTACCCCTTCTTGAATGCTGTGAGCCAAAGCAACACCATATCCAATTTGAATGTGTTGAATTTGTGTGATGTACCTACGTGCAGTTTATCTTAAAGCTAGTAAAGGCACATAAGGCTAATATGCTGAGGGGGACGATAAATAAAACTTAACTGCCGTTATAGTGATTGTCATCTCACATTGCGTCTAGTGTGACTAGTTCTGATCTGTATTTTGTCTTTTCCGGTAAGAGGGATTTGAATAGGGCTCGGCACTTTTCCCTATTGCCTATAAGACACGTGAGCCGTATTTGGATCAATAAAATATGTTTCAACCAAATAAAACTTTCTTTCTGCAGGCTCTAAATCCAAATTATTTTACGTGGCGTCCATATAGTATGCAAGCTGTGTAGTGTATACAAGTCCTCCATTTTACCTGATTTGCGACACAACTCCCATGTCACACAGTTTTCATCTTTCATGAAAAAATCAGAAGGCAGACATGAAAATTTCAGCTTACTTCAAATTCAAATATGGAAATGCTGCTTTTGGATGTTTACGTTCAACATTTATACTTTTAACTGAGCGTTTACCATTGATAGTTTGCTTCGGATATTTTAATCATTATTTGGCCACTGTATAGTGTGTATTTTTTTTCTAGATAAAACTACATTTTCACTCACTTTCTAACCTTTCAGACGTAAAACGAACTAGCTTTTGATAATTTTAGATTTTTGAGAGATGGTTGCAACGAATAGTTGTTCTGACGATCTCGTTACCTTTGACAACCAACCCGGAGATATGCCCCACTTGTCTTTAGCATCGCGATTGTTCAGGTTTTAAATTCTTTGTAGAAAGACTTTGCGCCCAAAGAGCGCGAAGGAAACTTTTTGTTTCAGTCTGCAACTTGCAACAGGAAGGTGAAATTGATCAGCCCGATACTCTTCTACGTGTTGGATATTGCCAATACACGCGTCTCGCGAATTACCTGATTTCTAATATACTTCAAATATAATTTTGTCCCGTAGGTGCCTCCAAGGAACGACAAACAAAAGTTATAAGATTTCAATTAATGCTACTTAAAATTCAAAAAATAAAAGAGTTAAATATCTTCAAAACCATTTTAGGTAGAAATGCCATTCTAACTTCAATTTATAGTTTAGTGATTTAGGGCTATCCAATGAACCACAAAGTTGCAGAATTCTGATTTATGTAAATAAGGCGCACTTCAAAAGTGTAAATGTGGAATATCTTGAAACCCACCATTAGCAGAGGTGTGATTTTGACTTCAATATACAGGTTTGTGCCGTAGGCACATCCAATTAACTAGAAATAAAAGTTGTAGAATTTGCATTTATGATAATTAGGGGCACTTGAGAAGTTTAAATGTTGATTATGTTCAAATTTATTGCAGGGAGAGGTTTTATTCAAGCTTTAGTTTAAAGGTTTGTGTTGTAGGCACGACCAGTGAACCATGAACAAAAATAGTAGAATTGCCATAGTGACAGGCAATATTTCTAAATTAAACAGTCGCAGTTCTTGTTATTTTAACACTTCTTTTAACATTTTGATCTTAAAATCGTAGAAGTCGTTCAAATATAAATTAAACCAAACTTATATCTGTCACAACCATCCGTTAGTGGGGGCACTTCAGCAGATAACAAATTTAGCAGCATCTTCCTCCGTGCCGGTGTCAGGACACGTGTACATTAGGCTGGTTTTTTGGAGTATGTATGACTTTTTCAATATTTCTAAAGTTCTAGGCATAGAGGCAGGTTCACCCAAGTTCACATGTGAGAAGCAATCTTGTGCATCATTTTCCGGCCATTTAATTATCAAACTACATATGAATGATTCAACAGAATATACGCTTTGTTGTATCAACATTCTTTTCAGAAAGCTATCATTGTTCCTGAACATGCTTCATCTGACGTGCTGATATTGAGGCCAAATGTTGTGATTTTATTTGATACATTTTTGTAATATGAACGCCCAACATGTTGGTGCTGTTTTAAACCATGTTTAATTTTTTTAAATTTGCAAGCAATTCAGTTCTTTTAGAGGTGTTTCTAATGTCATTTCATTGTCTATTACGAGTCCATATTTGCAAAAGAAAAAAGGCAGTATAAAATCACCTTGTTTATCTATCTATCTATCTATCTATCTATCTATCTATCTATCTATCTATCTATCTATCTATCTATCTGTCTGTCTGTCTGTATGTCCGTCCGTCCGTGTGTCTGTTTAAGTATCATGCACATACAACACACAGTTGGATGAGTACCAATGGTTGTTTGGGTCATAAGGCTACAACGATGAGCTCTGACGACTACGACAAGGCCGCAAAACAATGATATGCGGTACAGAACTAATTTGTTTTAGTAAAAGGGCGCAGAGATAAAAAGCTCCTTTCATTTTGCATGGCAACAATTCAAGCAAAACAAGTATGCAAACGTGCAAACCGAAAATCTCGTGGTCATGTTGAGAGACCTTGAGTTTTCATTATTTTGCCATTAATCTGAAAGGAAAAGAAAGAGTCAATTTTAGTCCAGTAAAATATTTGAGTTATAATAATCTTTATTTTTCAAGTCGAGGTACAGTACAATAAAAACATTAGCGCCGAGGCACTATTCTTCGACTATAGATGAAAAAGACAACAAAGATATGGTAAGTACAATGAAATAGAGGCGAAAATATATACATGCAGTCATTTTGAAAGAAGAAAAAAAAAGTAAAAAAAGTAAAAAAAATGGCTTACATCCTGCTGTGGCACAATACACATATAGAACATTTGCAGGATGGGCCAAGCCATGTATGTATGAGTCTTTTGAACTGCGGGAGGGTAGTTGCTTCCTTGATATGGAGGGGGAGTACATTCCATAGCTTGGCCCCTTGGTAGCGTACAGAGTTTTTGCCATAAGTTATCGTATTGTAAGCAGGCTGATGGATCCTATTGTTGTCTCTTAGATTGTAAGGAGTCTCGTATCTTTCAAATAAACTTTCAAGGAAATTTGGGCCGTTGTGGGTGATAATTTTGTATACTTCTATTGACAATTTGCGCAGACGACCTAGATAGAGAGACGGCTTGTGTGCACGTTGTAAAAGATCATAAGAGGAGTTGTGGTCATTTAAGACAAAGCGAAGGGCTCGTTCTTATATTCTTTCCATTTTGTTAGTGTCGGTTTGTCCGCATAGGTGCCAAACAAGCGGGCAGTAATTGAAATTAGACAGAATGAAGGCAGTAAAAATTTGCATCTTTTCTTTTTGGCTTAGAATCGTGGAGAAGCGTCTTAGTACACTTATTTGTTTAGCAGCCTGCTTACATATATGAGTAATGGGGTCATGGAATTTCACCTTATCATATGTATATACACCAAGTAATTTTACAGATTTTTCCGGCTTGAGTTTGACACCTTCTATTTCAAAGCAGTAATTATCCGGATGACATTGGGTACTTGAAGTGAGTAGCATAGCTTGAAACTTATCAGGATTTACTTTCATGTCATTGTCGTGAAACCATTTAATGCCAATTTGCGCAGCTGTTTCTAGAGTCGTTTTTAAGGATCTGAGGTCATGGTCATGGACAGATAAAGTATTGTCATCCGCATAATTATAAAGATCACATTTGCCTTTAAGAAAGAAGAAAAAATCGTTCATGAAGATATTGAAGAGCAGGGGGCCAAGGATTGGGAACCCCTCTTAATATGTTCGTCCATTGACTGAAACTACCACCGTATTTTACCCTTTGTTCACGGTCAGTTAGATAACTACCAATTAAATTACATGCATTGTCCGAGAAACCATAAGAATTTAGTTTACAAAGTAGTAGATCATGAGGAAGACAATCAAAAGCTTTAGAAAGGTCCATTAGAATGACTCCTACAGACTCATGTTTATCTAGGGCATGTTTCCAGTCTTCAATGATTTTAATGAGTAGGCTTTGACAACTATAGTTTGTCCTAAATGCACATAATAAAGAATTCAGAATTTCTTTGAAGAAATCAGTCATTTGTTCATTCAGCACACTTTCAAAAATTTTTGAGACACTAGATAGAATACTAACTGGGCGGTAGTTAGACTTGTTAAGAGAATCGCCTTTCTTATACACTGGCAGATCATTTGCCAACATTAAATTGAGCAGAAGTGAAATTTTCATCTAGCTTTGTTTCACTTATACCACAAACATCAATATAGCCATTTTGCAGGAGTTCAGCCAC
>OZ026629.1:1277230-1310230 GCA_964020975.1 Hermodice carunculata | reverse complement strand
TTCAGCATGCTTATATCTAAAACTGTTCATATTTAAGTGACCAAAAATAAGATTTCTCGCGTGCTTTGCACGGAAAGATTTAAAAGCATTGAAGTCAACCTGAGTGTCTCTAATCTCATCTCCATCATTATCAGACACATTATGATCAAGAGATGTGTTACTTTCAGAAGGAATGAAATCATTATGATTTTGATTATAAACATCATCATCATCATGGCCATCGGCAGTAGAAATGCAATTACAGTAATGATTATGTACATCATCATGACCATCAGTAATAGTAGTGGCAAGGCAATTACAGTTGTGATTTTGATGGCCATCATGACCAGTAGTACTAGTAGAAATGAGATCACAATTATGATTAGGAACGTTATCATGACCATAATCAGTAGAAATACAATTTCGTATATGGTTTGAAACGTCTTCATGATCATCAGCAGCTACATGTATAAAGTCAGAAGAGGTAGAGAGAGGCTCGTCACATGATTGATCTGCTGGTTGTTCATCGGAGACCGAAGCTGTAACGGACAATATACTGTATTTGTTGCTGACAATAACAGAATTATTTTCGGCCTTACCTTCTTTGCCACAGTCCTATTTCTTTGAAATCAAACCACATAGTTTTTGTTTATGTCCAAATCGATTGCATGTTTTACACCTGAGTCTTTCTGAGTGACGGCAAGAATCGGTCACGTGGCCGGTTTCTCCGCAGCGCCAACAACGAGGCTTGTATGAGTGGCTTGTCGGGATTGCAGACCGTCCTTTGTTTGTGGCTGGGTTCCTTGTTTGGGCAGTTTGGTTGGCGTTTGGGTTGATCGGGAGCTGCAAACATTGTATAAGGGCCTGGGTGCCAGCCCATGAAAGGTGTAATCCGTCTGGGTCAAGCAGTGTTTACACTTTCATCCATGCACTCGAACTTTGGACTGAGGTCACAGAAAGTGCACTTCAGGTCCTCACACAGTTTTTTTAAGAGACTGTTTATTTCTACAGTCTTTTGTGCAGCATGCGTTAAATCCGTCCTCGGGGGTAGACTGGAGATATTTTAATAGATCCGTCCTTTGTGATCTTAGATCTTGCTACTGACACTAGATCCTTTAAATCTTGGATTATTTGGTCTGTTGTGGAGTTAGGATCAGCACAGTCATTTGTCCCGGCCACTAGAGCCACTGAGTTGTAATTTCCTGGTAACTCCGATAGTTTGTCTTTTATCCTTGCTGCCTTTGCTCCTCTGCATGTACGAACTTCCGTATTAAGAAGATCCTTAGTTTTTACACTCCTGAGAAGTGAACTACCTATCAACAGTGTTTTAGGGTTCACAATTTCAGCATAGGAGGGACCAGTAGGTACCTTGCACATGTCACCATTTTGCATTTTTAGCTGACTTTCAAGTTTTTCTTTGAGAGCATCAAGCTCTTTCGCCTTCGTTTGGATTTCGTTTTCCAGACAAGTAAGCTTAATCTGGAGGGCAGCACATTCTGTTTCCTTTGCAGCAAGGCGTACATTTAGAGTTTCATTTTGGTTGATAATTTTGTCCATTTTGTCACTGAGGGTCAACAGCAAGGATGGCATCTTTCTGCATGTAGTGCACATCCATACAGTACCAGAATAATTTTCCTTGTCATCGCATGCTATCCAGTTCATACACATACAACATCGGAGGGTAGTATTTTCCTCATCACTTTCCTTGTCTGACTTTTTTGTCTTGCCTGCCATTTGTGAATCAAGGACAAAAGGTCTTTGTTTAAAACAATAAGGGGCGCGAAAAATGAACCCCAGTTCAGACAGTTGCGTTTGTCATAGGTAAAAATGCACCTATAGCTCATAAAAAGCACACTACCTGTTGCTTTGGTCTCATAGTAGTTCTCGGAAGTGTGTTGAGTCCGATGATTACAAATTTTCCTAATGTGATGAACTATATCCGATTTAAATCCAGATTTTTGAGGAGCGTCAAAATTTAAAGACGTAGATACAGACGCATGCGCAGGAAGTCGATTATTAGTTAACTATTATTTAACCTTAATAGACCTGTCATATTCGTACATACATATGGGAATCATATATTCACATTGCAGAATCGTATAGGATCAAGTTTGTTATATGTCGCTTGCCGATAGAATGATGTGTAATATATAATTAACATTAGTCCTGGGTGGGCGTGTCTGTGCCAAAGCAAAACCCGTTTGATATTTTGTGAACACTGAATTTTTGACAGCTTCTCTGAAGAGACAAATGTGTGCTCGCGAGCATAGTTTACTGCATAGCTGTGGTCGAAGTTAAAAAATAGTCCATCCGATTGTTCACAACTAATCACACTCGGTCACAAAGATATATAGCTTAACAAAATCCTATCGTCAAAAGCCTTTTGTGATGTGCAAGGAATTATTATGACAAAAGTATCAAGACGTCACATACGTATTGCATTTCAGTATTATTAGTAGAAATTACAGTAATTTTAACATTAAATTAAGTACCATCATCATCATCATTTTATCAACATCAGCAGTATCACATGAATACTTCAGGAAATACTTGTAGTGTTACATTTTTGGCCATCAGTCATTTCAGTGAGTTCTTGGTTTCCATTCTTGGTAACTCATATTTCAATTTAAATGCCAAATGTAAACACGAGCACACATTTTAGCTGATCGTATGTTTGAACGTTTCATTTGGTGTACTTAATTGAGCAAAAACCCATGGAGCACCAACATGAGTTGCAGAACAAATATCAAAGCAGCTGCAAAAGTACTCTGGACATAGAATTAATGGTTAGCTTTAATACAAGATGGTGAGCAATAAATTTGCGTCGTGCTTAAAATGGGGGGGGGGGGGGAGGAGGGGCTGTGCTTGCCACATAAATCCTAGATACAAAAGGCATTGAAGACATACCCAACATACTTCATAAAGTTCTACTGTTTAGTAAACATTCTATCTGACAGTCTCCTTGTAGTATTGTGGTATATGTATTTAGTATTGCGTCGCCATAGAAAATAGCGACGAATGAGTCATGCAGGATATCCTCGTGGGATGTGAAAGGGTCCAACCGAGAAGGGTATGTCGCCATCAGAGAGCATTCAGATGTTTTCGTTTTCTCCATGCGAAAACATGTTTATAGTCGGCATATTTTAAGTAAGCCGTTGTGGAGATGGTGAATTTTGAGATAGGCTTATCTACATGTTCCATTATAAAATTACTTTTGAAAACCTAAATATTTTAAAGTTGTTAGCCAAAAATTTGATTTATGATTGTGATCAGCAAACGTCTTTTGTCATTAGGAAAATATGGAGACGTCACCCTGCAAAGTAAGCAAGCACTATTTAATCCTTTGATTTGTTCTGTTTGGATGCTAAGGAGAGGTTATGACTATTCCTGTAATGTAAAGACATAGTCGACCGACCGATTGCACGCACTCAGGCACTGGTGCTCGGGCCATCAAGTGCAACGTCACTCCCTGCAGGGATTCGAAAGAAACACACCAACTGCTGTGGAAACAAACTATGAAAAACTTTTAAAAAAGATTTTCATCCTGTAGGCCGTAAGACTTGGATTTCTTACTGGTGTGTTTTTTAGGACGGGTGGGGGTGTTCCAACTTTGGCCATTACTATATGGTGGACATAGAGCTTCTGTTGGACATAAAAGTACTTTGCTTAAGAAACTGAATCATTACTGAGCAGCCTTTTCTGCCTGTTTTCAATCGAACTTTTAGTGCATATACAAGGTGTACAACTTGTCCGTTCTACAGGGGAGAAAATTTTTCACTGGCTTTTGATCTCTGTCTCTTCCAGCAGTAGATAACTTAATGCTTCAAGGCGGTACCGATTGCACAGCTGTTCCAGTACATGCAAGATAGTTAACGATTTAAAGGCGGACCACTATTTTACTTGCAGCTTACGGGTCGGATTTTTTTACCATTAGATGCACTATGTAGCGATCAACAGCACAAAGCTATCGTCCAATCAGCTGCTAAATAGCAATGCAGAGATCAACCCAAAGTAGCTTTATTATAAACATGCTTATTTTCTCTGGATTGCCTAATAGTATACAGAGACTAATCTGGAGGCTCTCCAGTACATAAAAGGACGCACATGAGTATGTACAATACACACTGGACAAGAACAGAAGACTTAATTCACAACTTGCACAGGGATAATACAATTGATGCTAAATAATGGAGACTTGGTTTAAACATATTTTATTTACAAAAGAAAATAATTGGGAAGAAGGGCAGGGCACTATATGAATCTCTCTTGCAATAACAGGGACTTACAATTTGGTCATATACTAAATTAGTAAATAAAACGTCTAGATTCTGATATGAACGCCTCAAAAATGAATACATTGTCGGTGTCAGGCAGATCATCACTACCTTTTAAGAGAATGTTTAATAAATTATCACCAAAGCACTGAACTATTAGAGTCGGATTTACACCTGGAACGAGTAAGTGGCACACAGTGTTCAGTAGACAGACCTTTAACATAGTGAACTTGGGGTAGAACAAAAGGTAATGTTTCGTATCTTCTATAGGATGAGAACATGCATACGTTGAGGCTGGAAGGATATTGACATGATCTATATGTAGATGGGCATTCAAAACAGAGAAATTAAGACGTAGCTGCGTATGGGATAAGTTTAAGAAACAACTTCTATGTTTAAAATATGAGGGCTTTATATCAACATTTAAGAGTAATAAATTTAGTTTAGATTTGAACTGCGGCAGGGAATCGGTTACATGAGCATCAACCGGGACGTTATTCCATAATTTGATAGCAGACGAGAGAAATGAATCGCCAAAGCGATTGGTGGTGAACCTTATTTGGCGTAATTCAGTACAATTTCTCAATAGGCGCCCAGTAGTGAATACAACATCGCGAGGAACGACATCATGTCGGTATTGTGCCATCAACCTATTATACATTCAAAAGAGAAGAATAAGTTTAAAGTATTTCCTAATTTTGCCAGAGCTGCCATTCACGCTCTTCGAGAAGTAAGACACGTGAAATTTATCTAGTTGCGCCAAGTCAGATCCTGGCTGCTTCATACTGCACAGATTCTATAGATTGTGACAGGTTTTCAGCGCAGTTGTCAAACAGGACACACCCGCATTCGAGGATAGGACGAATCACCGTACTGTAAAACCAAATAAGAGTCTGGCGAAAGAGTTTGTACTTGGGTTTGCGTAGAAGAGCAAGCCGTTGGCTAGCTCTATTAACAATGCGTGTTATGCGCTGGTGCCATGACAAATTGCTTGAAAGTGCAACTCTAAGATGTGTATGTTGGGTAGCCTCAGGTATCGGTGTGTTTCCAAGAAGTAGGGGAGCATGATTTGGCTTGTGTCGTTTAGCTGCGAAGGTCATTGAAATAGATTCTGTAGCATTAAATGTCATCCACCAGAGCTTGCCCCAACGCTGAATTTGCACAAGATTAGAATTAAGGCTTTCAGCTGTGGCCGCTGGTTCGTGGACAATTTCAAGAATACTGGTATCTTCTGCATATAAACGGATGTCACAGGTAATGTTGTCAGTGATTTCGTGAATGTAAACGAGGAAAGGAAGGGGACCAAGGATGGAACCTTGGGGCACTCTATAGGGATCCAAGATAAGGTCTGTCCTCCAAGCCTATATTAATCACTCTCCATGGCACAGTTGGTGGTGTATACTTTCCTACCAACATAATAGTGGAGGAAACCGAAGGACTCGGAGAAAACCACCGTGCACCGTTACTTTTCTTAAAACCGGGGCTCACGTTGGACCTCTTGCAGGGATCTGGAAAATATGAGTTGGATAAGCAGAGATTGAATAGATCAGTGAGAGAACGTAAGATTGAAGGGGCACAGTATTCAAGAACGGTGTTGCCTATACCGTCAGGACCATAAGCAGAACTAGTTTTCAGAGACTTTAAAATCTTTTCCACATCATGTACTTGCACTTGAAACATAGACAGGCGGGCCTCAGCCTGGAAGGCAAAGTCAGGCGAGGGCCAATGATTGTCATCATGTGGGGTCTTGCACTGATCAGCAAAATACTTGTTGAATGTCACAGACTTTTCTATGTCGGAAGAAATATTCCTTCCATGGTCAATAAAAGTTGGAATGTTCGGGTAGAGTTTGTGACCGAGAACAGATTTACTAAGGTTCCACCATCTTTAGGGTTTATCTCTCTTGAGTCTAGTACTGATCGGAGTGTGGTAAAGTAAACACAAATGATGTCTTTAATAGTGTTAACTGAAAAGTTTCGTTTCCGTTTGTATATAACTGGAAGAGGCGTTCAATATTTTGAGTAGTGAGGAACGTGTGAGGCCTAAGCTTTTGTGTCTGGCATTTATACCTATTCCACGCGCAATTGCGCTGCCTTATTAACCTCTTGGTACTGCAGGTGATCCAGGGCTTGTCACTGGGTCGAATGGGGACCTCTCGGAATGGGATAAACTATTTACACCTGTCAATAAATAGGTCTGACCAGTAATACACAGTGTCAGTTATGGAGTCAAGAACTGAGAAACCAGTTTCCCAGGGAGCATGATGGAGTACATTGTTCTAGTTGACAAAATCAGGCCTCTTGAAGTTGCAGAGAGAGCGTCTGAAGGGGCGATCCGTATAATGACTCACAGAGAAAGAGCAAAAGACAAGAGAATGATCAGTCGAGGAGATAGGAGCGAGTATACTGGAGTTAAGGATATAACCAGGGGAGTCAACTATCATGAGGTCCAGTAGGTTTACAGAGTACTCCACCACACGAGTAGGTTCTGATATTAGCTGATGCAGGTTGCTTTGAGCTAATAGATCAAAGAAGCGCCGTCCGAGTTCACTGTTAGTGTGAGGAGAATCCCAACTTACACAGCGATCGTTAAGATCACCTGTAAGGAGGAGTAGTTTAAGGTTAGGTTCGATGGCAGACGAAATGGAGTGAGCTAAATTGTCCAGAAATAGGTCTCTCTGTGCGGCAGAGTGGCGTGGTGGACGAAAATAAACACAAAGGATCAGTTTACCAGAAGGGACAGTAATTTCAGTCCAGATGCATTTACTACTGGGAGTCTCCAGCTCCGCACATTTTCACAAGTATCATAAACGAAAGCACAAGAGAATGCAGAAAACAAAAAGTATACAAACATAGCAACAAAAGAGAGCATAACTATCACAAATGTAGCGATGTCCATGTGAAAATGATTGTGGATCTGGATGAAGGTTAAGTCCTTGATTGGCAAATGTAGCCTGTAGTTATACCGAATATCATATCATATCTGTAAATGAAAGAGAAATTCTAATGAATTTACATAAGCTGTGTAGAGATATAATGTCACAAGCATTGAATCGACTTTGTCAGTATTGGTAAACAAAATAATACAAACTAGTTGTCATTTTAACTTGGATCTTCATGCACGAGAAATTTGGAGCTTGGGGTGAGAAAAAAAAGGTGATCAAAACAAAGGCTTGGCTACCGGAGTAGACGCAGAGACAGTCACAAGTTATAAAGCTTGACCATCAGAGTTAGCAGTCACAAGTACATGGCATGTAACAATCTGTGTGGGTCAGAAGTTAGCATGGTAGGAATTTGAAAAGTATTATCAAAAGTATAGCAATGACATTAAAAGCCTCGTGGTCTGCAACCAGGTGGCTTGACATAAATGAATTTGGAACATCCACTGGTAGATGCACCGATTCCATACAAACATAGTTTCATTTTTAAGAAATTGTGGCGGACCCTGTAGTAATACAGATGATATACATGGAGAATAATAACATTTCAATAAAGAAAATGGAAAATCACACGGCAAGAAGTGTACAATATATTGTTGGAGGTCGGATGTATACATTAAAACTGACCCGATTGCAGGAGTGCACAGTAGGTCATGTGAGGTCATATTACATAACCGTGTTACACTCGAACAGCTGATCAATACAAAATATAGACAGACCAGCAATAAAGCCGTGTGGCAAAAATATTGAAAAAGACGAGTAAGACATAATAAATCACACATTACAATAATATATATGATCAACCATGTTAACAGATACAGAAAATTAATGCCCGAAGTAGCTTGCATTTTGTCAGGTTGGCAACAAACAATTGATGAGAATTTAATGTCATCCTCAGTTAATTTGGATGAGACCTTTCATATAGGATATAGCCACATCTGAATGTAACCAAACTGCACTGAGACTGTGTCCAAAAGCGAAAAGAAATAATGTAGATATTGAGGTACTGATCATTTGAAAAATAGTAGCTGTGAAATATGGAAATATGTCCGTTCAATCGTGACGCTGAACTTGCACAAAATCTATCTGAGCGTATACATACCGCGGAGTCCAGTTCACACATACAAACGTGGCTGCATTCTTTTTATATAATCCGTTTTTCTTTTTTGTTTTCATAATTTATTTCAATCCTTATATTTTATTACATGTACATTTAAAATAATATTAATAATAATAACAGTCATAATAATAATAATAATGATAATAATAATAATAATAATAATAATAATAATAATAATAATAATAATAATAATAATGATGATGATGATGATGATGATGATAATAATAATAATAATAATAATAATAATAATAATAAAACTATAGAGTGCGTTCAGTTGCAGCCTGTCACAAGTTTACACAAGGTCAAGTTGCATCACGAATTACGTAACTTGAACAGCTGATCAGCAGTTCAAAAAACAAACAAACCACGTAAAAGAGAATGATTTAAGTGTTTTGTACTTGCAACAAAAAAAGAGACAACATGTACGTGGACACTGCAAAAAATATGTAATCATACCAGCTTGAGTCAATATTTTTATGGTAAGAGCCAGGAGTAAGCGCACTAATAGGCAGCATCAAGGGCTTTTTGCTGACATGTTGACTCAAACAGAATGAAAGCGCAAACGCAAATGCGTTGTTTAGCCACTGCAAGAAAGTAACTCTGGGTGACACAGTTCGCAATGCTGAGAAACTGACATAACATGTCACTTGTCAACTAAGATTTCTACACAAAATCACAAGAGTCTGGTGAAGTGGATTACATCAAACGTGTGGTTTAATTAGAACAGCAAAGCGCGGTCGGGAACTACAAAAAGTAGACGTGTCGATGAGAACAACAGACTAAGTTGAATGGGGTACAATGCAACAAGCAGAACCCCCTCTGAGATTTAGGAAAGGTTCACCACAAATATTTATTATCTTATAAAGACCCCAGAACCTGTTTAAGTCCTCGTTGTCATGAATTTGGACCACAGGACCGGGCTAGTTTCTATTCCAAGGGTTAAGTTGGCGAACAAAAACCGGCCATCTTTCGACCAGCAGTAATGGATCTTTTTGCCTTTTTAGATCGCGAGCAAGATACATAATATGTGCCCTCTTACGCGTAAGATCCTCTGTGATGAACAGATCCTTGTTGCGTTTCCTGGCCTCGAAACACTTTTTGCCTGAGTCTGTGTTGGTCGTAAACTTTACAATAATGGCCCTTTGTGTGTTGGGAGTGGGTTTTCCGACCCGATAACAGCGGGATATATCGTAGGCGTTAAGGTTAACCCCAAGGCTACCGATCAGGTCGAGAGCTAGCTTTATATAACTTTAAGTCGACAGACTAACAGAATGAAAGATACAGTGGGCAAGGTCAACATATAACAGTTTTTTTTCTATAAGTTAATTTATTTTGAGTTCGCAAATTAAATTGGTATCTCTGTCCTTATAACACTTTCAGCTGAACAAAGCAATAAAAATTATGACACATCAAATCAATGTCTTCTCAGCTGCTGATCCATTTGCGACCTTAATACACGCTCTATGTGATTTCACAGTCATCATGATGGTAAACACAGATAACTCGTCCATTTATCAGTGAAAACTGCATGGCAGCTTAGATATTTATATAATTTCATATAAGATCGTATGCATCAGTGACATCTTCGCAAATATGTCATCCACAGATGTTTTACTTAAGATCAGCTTGAAATATCAACTGTGACCCTCGCGTTAAGCCGTTGGATGTGTCAGAATGTATCTGCGAGTCCTCAAGGCAGTTCGGCTCTTCTACTCGTATGCTAACAACCACTGTAGCTCTCCAGACGTGCAGCCAAGCTTTCCGATGTTAATAACGTACTTTCCGTCCAGATCGTCAGGGAAAGCTTCGATGACTGACGGCATACTTATTATCCTTTCATTGCCTCCTCCGCAAGCTGCATTGAATATACAACTACACCATGTACAAAATGTGGAAATACATAGGGCGCTATTAACAGGAGATGACAATCAGAGGTGCCGGTTTCAGTTTATTGTTAACACATGTGTGCTAAGTGTTGTGGGCACACTTAGGGGGAATGTCACTGGAAAACTGACAGAAACAACTCTTTCGACAATTCCACGGCTTTTCATGCGAGCAAAATGTTTATGAGCTTTTGTAGGCAGGTAAATAATTCTTTAGTCTGATTTTGATGCACTTATTTCGATGTCCACCAGAGTAAATTATCAGACGATTCATTGAAGAAGATACCATCAAACAGGGAGCCAGTGTTAATAAGGTTGCGTGATCACGATCAGACATGTATAGTTTTACACTTGCGTTTCCAATTGCTGATAATCATGCCAGTGGTTTAGTCTGCAGTTGGTTTTAAAAGGAAATAGACATCATGATACTTTTCTTATTGCAGTGCTTTTTACTGGACATATAAAGAGCGTCAACGTAAAGGTACAGCCTTTGTAGTTACCACCAACAGGACGTCAGCGTTAAGAGTCGTGGTTTTACTGTCACGTTTGTAGTCGATATAAACAGGATATCAAAGTCACGAGGGGGTTGTCTGGAATTAACGTAATGCTATGAGCTGACATTAAGAAGCACGTCAGTGTGGCCTTGGGTTGTATCAACACAGCTCGCGTCATCAGTGTAATTGGGTAGCATTGTCAATACCACTTGCTTTAAGACAGTCAAGGAAGGCAGTGAATTAGGTCGGTCTAAAATTAACAAGGCCAGGGTAGTTTGCCGTCGTAAAAACTTCGTCATAACCATGAAAAGGACGCACACATTTCTGTACGTTAGTGTTTCAGGATGCATAAAAGTATATCAGACGTACACCACGAAACCGTGCAAATGTCGTCCGGTTGTTGACATAAGGCAAAACCCAGGGACTCGTTATCTGCATTTCATATTATTGTATTTGATGATGATGATGATGATGATGATGATGATGATGATGATGATGATGATGATGATGATGATGATGATGATGATGATGATGATGATGATGATGATGATGATGATGATGATGATGATGATAAAAAACGTCGTTATAGATACAAGTTTCAATGGGTCACCTGCTAAGGATAATGTTTATGCACATAAATAAATTTAATAGTGATTGATAAAAATAAAACAAAACCAAAATTAAAAAGAAATAAAAAGGAAAACACAAAAAGAGAAAAAAACCGCAAAACTTTGTTACCATTGATTATAAATCACACAGGATACAGTCGCGCTATGATGTATGCTTGGCATACTAAGAGGAAAATCTCAATTTTCCTACAAGTTTCGAGTTACATATTTTGCGGTCTGTACGTTTCCTTTCACCTATTAATTTGCACGTTCTTCAGCGATGTTGACTGTGGTTGCCCAGGGAAATTTCATCTTAGCACATACTTAGCTTTAGGCAACGATGGCGTCCATAATCAATCTTATGATTGCTTCATCTAAGCACGTCTTTAACTTTAGACGGTGATTAAGCCTATTCCTTTGCAGTGGTCGAATCATTGTCTAAGGTTATGGAGTGCTTAAAATCAGCCTGTTATGTGCAAACTATGGACAAATGGCGTACAAATATTCTTCGAATGTGGTTTCGCAAACTGACGTTTATCTCACAGCACTCCGACTAAGAATGATCCACTAAAGCTAGATATTATTGTGATGTAGAGTTCATAAATGTCACATGTGAGAAGCAGTCTGCAATGTTCAAGGCTCTGTCACCAAAGTGGAGCACCCGGACGCAAGAAACAGTCCACAGCATGACGAAAGCGACATGTGGCCGCCATGTCGGACGGATGAATGGCGTAGTACAGACGGCATCCTTTTTTCATATAAAGGTCAGCATTTCGTCCTCAATTGTAGGCTACTGAAGCCATAACCCCGGAGCCGTTACTATGGAACGAAGGAGTCGCAGTGGAAGCTGGTGTATGCCAACCACGATTTAGTTACACAAATGGCTGATCAAGTAATAGCAGCAATTATCCATGGATCAACTGTTCTATAGCTAATAAATAGTTAATATGATGATACTTAAGCGTTAATTAAGATGAGTTGCTGCTTCTACGTCTGAATATGGCACAACTGGTTAAATTATTTAATTCAATAATTTATTGCTAATACTTTGTGTCTTTTACAAAGCGGAAACCTAGATTATCGTGCACTGCGTCTAACAGGCGTGTGTGCTTTCATGTACTTGTTGCAGGTAAATACGGTATTGCAGATAATGATAGACCATGCCTAACAGTATATTGTATCCAAAAATACACCATATCCGACAGTGTATGGTATCAGAAAGGAGATCATGCCTGACAATGTATGGTGTCAAAAAGTAAACCGTGCCTGACAATGTATGGTCGCAACTGACAAACGTAAAATCACATTGACAAAATTGATTACCCAATTGCAAATATATCCGATAGTCGCGATCCCTTTTCTCCTATAGTTGCTAACAATACTTTAACAACTTTCTTTGCCAATTCTATTTTTCAAATACAAAACATGTACCCGATATAGTGCAGAATAGTAGGGTACGTATATGTAAATTGCTAGCCTAATTTCCTTGATGTGCTTACAAATAAACGCTAAAGCTGGGTTTCCATGTGCGCGTATTGCGTACTGAGTATTGCGTACTGCGTAGTGCGTAATAATTGATTGACTTAAAATTAACTACCCCATTGCCATGTATGCGTAGTGCGTACTGCGTGTTGCCTATTCGTTTCAATCGCTCTGTGTAGCGATTTTTACGCATCACGCAGGGTAGACGCGCGTAACATACACAAAATGGCGCCAAATCCTACCAAAATAAACATACATATGTACAGTATACGCCTGGTTTGCGGATACATGGAAAATGGTATCTGCAGTATGCAATACGCACCCCCAACTACGCTATACGTTGTTCGCAATGCGCAATACGCGCACATGGAAACCTAGCTTAATTTGCAGTGCTCTGAAGCTGATCCATGCACGCAGGGGAATCAAGGAGATTCCGTAACTCCGTCGTATTGTTTGTTTTTATCACCAATAAACTGACCTGTTAAAGTTGCTGCATGAAAATACACACCATTCATGATCCTGTGGACAAGTTATCAGTTACCCTTACCTCTTAGAAACTCGTCCCGGTTAAACAGTTTATCAAATCACCAAACCAAAGTGTAAATAAATCTTCATCCTGGCTGTAATTCACCTGGCCCCTGAGTCAACATACACATGCATATGATGGTGTTTGTATTCTATGGACGAATTTCTGGGGCATAAACCGACATTTTGGCTTGCATGGTTAGGCGAAATGACCCGTTATTAAGATGGCATTACGCGTAATGAATAAATGAATGAGTAGTTCATATATTTGACATTTATGAAAATGTAGATTGTTACATCCACTACTCCATACATACCCATGAAAAGGGATTTACGAAAAATCTATGGAATTTCCTCTACATTTTTAATAACGACACTGAAAAAAGAGCCATAATCAACGATCAAAAATACTTTCATTTAAGAATTCCAACATGCAGCGACGCTGTGTATCATCATTATTGCTATGTGTGCTTAAAACTGTCTTCGTACAGAATTCCGTGTCCAGAAGAAAAATAGTCACACATCTAGGGCACACTTAAAGTGCACATGCTATGTCTTAAATTGGACACTACCGATATTAGGCTAATACCATATTGTCGAAAGACATCAGATCAGCTATCTTATCACCATTTCTCTGACATACCGCAATAAAGCTTTAAAAGAACGGAATGGCAGGAGCAAGTCATAAATTTAGGATACATATTGTATGAAGAAGTTGAGAATGATAAAACGTGCCACTGTATGTTGTAGTGGCATTTCCGAATTAGCCGGAAAGACCACACGGTATGTACAAAGAGATTCTTTGCTGTGACAGCCACATCTCTGGGCACCTCTGATAAGGAAGATGATAGATATTGGGCTACAATATATGCTCGGATTAGTTGGTGTACACTTGTTTAATGTCACGACGTAAAGCCAGGCCTCGCAGTGAGACTGGGTCCATGATATTTAAGATTCCAAATTTGAAATATCCCCTTTAGACATCATTTCAATTTAATTTTAGTGATACAGATATTCATGATATATTTTTTCGAATAAATTTATCTACACATTTTCAAAATACTCATTGTCCAGCTGTGGTGAACAGTTACACGCAAAGGGTTGCGTTGACTCTAAATTTTAAAGTTTCCTTCATGAAAAAGAAAAAACCGTGAGTGATAACAGAACGTATGTTTGCATAATTCATTCTTAATCAAATGAGTTCAGTAATGTCATGCCATTTACCATAGCTGTAAAATTTTGCAGACTACAAATGTCGATGGTCGATAGATTTTTTTACCATATGTTTATATACTTTCATGAGTGGCAACGTGATTGTATGGTGAAATTAACTAGTTCGTTTTAAGGAGAGTAATGGCTTTGACAGACAGTCAAATGTTCACTGTCAATTGTAAACTTACAAATTCATCGCTTTAATCTTTATAGTCTTTTTTTTTTGGATGGACACATTAAACGTGTTATTTCTAATGTTGTCCACCAATTTAAAGCAAAGGGTATTAAACATAATGGAATCTGCATTACTGTATTATTTCGCGGTAATCTATTTTTGCTGGAGGCACGTGCACGAAATTGGGAAAATTAAAACCTAAATGTAATGATATTTTAACAATGGGTCCAACAGGTGCTTTGTCGAGGTTAGAAACATATAAACTTGAGTTTTATGCCTGAAAGGAAAACATATTTATATATGTAAAAATTAGTATATGCACAGTGTATCGGTACTTGTTTCTGATACTTACTTTCAAGGTACATTGCCCTTATCAAGGACTCTTTCCAGTCGTTTTTATGGCGCGGTTGATGCAAAGGTTGTTTGGGGGGGGGGGTTGTTTGTTTGTTTGTTTGTTTGTTTTTTTGTTTTTTGTTTCTTTTTTGTTGTTTTTGGGGTTTTTTTGGTTTTTGTTTTGTTTTTGTTTTTTCTTTGGTTTATTTTTGGTTGAAGGCATTTTATTTAAAAAAAAACAAATAAATAAACAAAAAACAAATAAAAAAGCCAAACAATTGGCCGACAGGCTCACCAGCCTATATTTGGGCCTGTTGTACCTGTAGGACAACACAACAATGAAGTTGCAAAGGACCCGTACACTGACATATATAAACACAATACCACATTTAAGACAAAGAAGGGAGGGAAATGAAGTAATATGTGAGCTAATAATGGTCTTTGGAGTACAGTAGATATAACAAAACATGTCGACATCATGTTTTAAACCTGTTAGAATACTCAATAAATTTATGCACAGCTTTAAAAATTTGCTTATTTTGCTGCTTCTTTTACCTTGGATACCAAATGATACTGTTCTCAAATTAAAATTTCGACGCACTATTATCTTTGATTCCAAGTCATTTCTCAGAACATATTTCGTGCACTCCATAAAGAGTGGTAAACACTTTCTGTATAAACACCACATGAACATAATGGGTAGTCAACAAAACTTATTTAGAAGGGGTCACTATTCTACTGGATACAGCCCATCCTCATAATAAAATGAATAACATCACTTTTCCTTTTACCCATATAGTACAGATTATTATGTTTAGGGTGGTTTTTGTTTAATTCCCTTCAGAATTCGTTCAAGTGTTCCAAATTTCCAATGGACCGTGGTAGTAGATTCCAGTCACGTATAGCTGATGAAAAATATAAGTTGTAAAATGCACTTTCTGTGTCGCTTTTCAGACTTTTATTTCCCTCAGCTGGCTGAAAAGTCAGCTGAGGTAACAGGTTGGGTGGTGAGCCGTAGCCAACCCGTCTGAACGTATGACCAGACGCATTATTACACCGAAGTGCGAGCTGCTACATAACGGATATGCAGAGAGTAAACTAAAGAAGTCCACATGCAAATGTCTTAAAGGAACAGTTTGTGAGACACAACAATATGACACAGCTCCTAGTTGGAACATGTTTTGCCAGGTAAAATATGAAATTAGGTGTGGTGTGACACTAGGCACAAAATGATAATGCCGTGACTATGATCACATAGATAAAAATGTGGACATGTGAATATGTTGTAAAACGCGCAATATTGTCAGAAAGGACTTCACGACAATTACTAGAGCTGACTGGACAACCACGAGAATAACTGTGGAATACCACAATACGTGTCTCTGGCATACACATGTAGGATGTAGCTCAGATGTGTGGGCGGGTAAGTTGCTTTGGTGGTGTGATAGTTCACGGGTGGCGTTGGCGCCGCTAAACGTGTTCAACCCAACCTGGAGCCATTTTCTCTATACCGTCGCAAGTCGATAGCTATGATAGTTGTTGCACACATGCTCTGGTATTTTCCACTTCGTCTTCCCATTTATTACTTACGCTATTAAACATACGTACCACCAACTAATACTTAAGGTATTACCACGTTGAGAAATGTATTTAGATGTCCGACTGTCCGTTCTCCTGTTCACAATTCACAGATTGTTGACTTCTCCGACATCGTCAATTATATCAAACTGTGGGGATGTACCTTGGCCAGATCTCTACCAAGTTTTGCTAATTGTGACGCTCCATTTATTTTTAGAGTTTTGTGATTTTTTTTACCTCAGTTTACGTGACTGTCAGCTGACCTTATAAGATGGTCAGTCATGCACGCATCGTCGTTGTCGTCATCATTGTTGTTCGCTCCCATTAACGTTTTCAACTTCCCCGATACTTTAATTGGATCCCTTCTAAATTTGATGGGGATCTACCCTGGGTAAAGTGACATTAAGTTTGTTCAGAAGGCCACGGTCCTGTGATTCATGCATTTGGGTATGTGTGTGTGTGTGTGTGTGTGTGTGTGTGGTTTCTTTTTTGAAATCACTTGGCCAAATGCTTTGAAACTGCACAAGAACACCTCCTGGAACCCCCCCAGATCTTAATGTGTCCAGCAAGTGGCGCTGCAGTTCATTTTTTCGTTCATTCATTTTTTATTTGTTTGTTTGTTTGTTTGTTTGTATTTTTCCTATTTTCGACTTCTCCACAACCGTAATTCAAACTATGCTTTGATTTGATATCTTAGTAATAGAGAAACCTACACCCGTGGTTTCTATAAATACTAATAGGAAAGTGCCTATGGGGTTTCTGATGGTGCTCTTAATTTGGAGCGTGAGTGAACTTGAAATGACAAACTGATATATTTGCTAATATCATGGTAGCAGTGGATGCTCTCACTTTTCATTTAAAAAATGACTAACTCGGCCCTAAACTGTGTGAGTGAAGACTTTTACATTGCCAACAATGATTATGGTCTTAAACGAAGGTGACCATTCCGAAGATCAGAGGACCACTTTAGTCCGCGCATCCAAGGTCAGATAACCACAGGACTCTGACAGGAATGTATTTTTTATTTTGTTTCCTCCCAAATCTTTGTTTCTGAAACAGCTCAGCCAATTAATTTGAAATTGCATGTGGATACTTCTGGGGATCACTGGAGCTTAATTTGTTGAACAGGTGCCACTACATCTTTTTCACAAATTTGTATTGGTGTTCCTATTTTAAACCTCTCCAAGCGTGTCACTGAGATTGTGCTTAAATTTGGTGCAAATAGTCATACAAAAGAATATACCTTGGGTTGGTGTCTGCCGGGTTTGTTTTACTGGTCCCGCTCTACATATATATTTGGAATTGCATGATTTGTTTAAATAAAATAAAATCATCTCCATTAACCGCTCGGCCAATAGCTTTGGAATTTTATGAGAACACTTCTGGGTATTCCTAGACCCCAGTAGGCCATGTATTACGGCTTGAATATCGAGGTCACACGGGACGGGACGGGTTGTTAAGGTAGCCCACTTGTACAAATTTGGGGGTTTTCGGTATTTTTGAGTTCCCCAACACCGTCGTGCAAATTGTGCTGAGACTCGGTAAAAGTGCACCTTGGGGACGGTCAGACAAAGCTGTTCACCAAGTGTTGATGCTCTGGATCGATGATGATGATGATGATGATGATGATGATGATGATGATGATGATGATGATGATGATGATGATGATGATGATGATGATGATGATGATGATGATGATGATGATGATGATGATCATCATCATCATCATCATCATCATCATCATCATCATCATCATCATCATCTTTTTATTATTATTATTATTATTATTATTATTATTATTATTATTATTATTATTATTATTATTTTAATTACTACTATTTGGCATTTCAGGAAAGCATTCCAATTAATTTGAATGTAAGCCTATCTGAATTGCAATGGGAATTCACATTTTCGACTTCTCCCAATCCGTGAAAGTGCCCTTAAAACTTGGTGGGGATGTCATTTTGGTGAGTCCTAAAAATTACAAATGAGCATGTGCGAGTGATTTGTTACTCATGTTTCATGTGTTTACGCCATTTTTGCTTTTTGCAAGATCTTACGACTCCAAAACCACTCCACCAATAGGAGGTAATCATTTTTCACTCTAGTAAAGGTGGACTTGCTCTGGTGCCTCGTTTGCAAGGCAATGGAACTATGTTTCCGCCATAATCAGGGCACTTGTACCAGATCTATTTTTTAACCATCCAGAAATTCCACATTCTCCTCTGAAACAAATGCATTTTAATATGTTTAGATGCCTGTATGTTTAAAAACTCGGTGAATGACTTTTCTTAACCTTTTTGTTTTCAAGATGTAACCTTTAACATAAAAGTCTGATTCATCCGGCCCTCCTTTTAATGTGTGAATGTGCTGTCTTTCCTGTGAAGGCCCTTGCTGTAGCCCAGATGGCAGCACAGGATCTGAATCAGTATGAATAGCGTTTATTCCTTCGAAATTGAGAAGAAAAAGTAATGGGGCCCTAATCCTTAAGTTGTTCATAAGGCGGCGCTGCTTACTTTGCGAATTTGTTGTATTTTAATATTCTCGACCCTTCTCCAAAACTGCCACTAAGTCAATGGAGATTGCAATTGTAATTTGCATTGTCGACTTCATCTCCAAAACCGTCAGCATTACCCTTTTCGTACTTACAAAGGATTACCTTGGGTGAGTTTCTACTAAATTAACTCTAAAGGTAACGTTTGATTGGTTTTTCGGGTATCCCCAAACAAGGGCTTACACGCATACTGATTGAATGTAAAGGTCATCTGACGACAGGCTGTTCACACTGGCCTTTCGTTATGTGCATATATGAGGTAGTAATCTACACATTCAAGTATCACATTTAATCCTATCTTGGTTTCATAAAATTATAAGTATTATAAAAATATATTACAATTTACATGGATATTTGATGTTTAAACATGTTTTAGCCTCTAACATTTCCCCTTTCATCTATAAGAATGATGTTACCAATTTCTAGTGTTTGCTCATTTGAAGTTAGTGTGATTATAATCCACAATGAACAATGAACGACATAAATAACTTTTTCAAAAAGCAAAACAGCACTTTGACGTGATGATATTCCACTAGCCTTTTTACAGTTCTCGCACAGAAGTATGTGAAACCTTTTCCAAGAAACCACAGAATCTCCCCACTGGCTGTACCTGTACTGTGCATACACTTCCAAAACGATTACCCGGTGAGTGACCGGCGCCATTGACCAAGACTGACAAGTCTAGAATGTGCTGGAATTCCACTAACGTAAGTGAGATGACTGACGTATCCTGGCGAGTGAGATCCCTGTTCGTATATATCACGGAAATATATATGTATATATTTTTTCACTGTCTGGTGAGCGGGTGTTGATTTCTCCACTTCTACCGCAGCAAATAATTCTGGAAAGCGGATCTTGTGGCGGTATACTTAATCTGTTGTTGGAAAGGGATAAAGATTTAAGCTCAAATCGAATAGTATTTTGCTGCGTGTCTTTCTTTTTCGATAACTGCTTGCTGAAGAAGGGCCCAACCCGCGTCGCCTCAGTCATGGTGAAGAGAGGACATCTATTTGGCAATATCTATCTAATGCCGCTGACATTTTTCCGATTTCCAGCTGAAGGCCTGAGGCTTTTCAGTTTCACATTATATTCCAGCGAACAAACATCTACTGACAGATGTGCAAAAAAGAAAAAAAAAGGGAAAAACACTCAGAGTGATGCAGGGGCGTGTTTTGTAAGATTTTGATTACGTGAATGGTATCCAGAATTGACTTTGTAGTAAGTCACTCTGGCATATTTCCAGCCATGCACATAACCTGGAAGTTTGGCAATAAGAAGCCATCAGTAATACCATCAATCTTGTATTCTAACAGTCACAAAAGAAAGAAGTCTTTCTTCGAGCCTTCAAAAGCCTGAATGCAGTTCAATTAGACAACAAATTAGTCGAACAAACAACTAGGGTTCTAAAACGTTTGTTTCCAAGATGGTGCAAATGGCTGTGAGTTACTTTCCAAGCACAGACTTTAAATAAGCATCTAGCTTTTAATGTGCCACTCTTTTCTATCACATTATTTATTCGCACTCTCCCCTCTAACATGACTAGACTACTGTATGGTTTTACTCGGTATTTCTTGTGTTATGAACGAATCATGGACTAACCCCCTACCCATGGTTCCCCTGTATTAAAGGGAGAGAGTTCAAAATAATGCTAGACAAAGTGTTGTGGTAACTGCACTGTCCTTTGGCTCATGTCAGAGTTACGGCTTCCCTGGTAAAGGGTCAACTGCGGAATTCACATGTATATGACGATCGTTCTTAAGCTTTTAAACAGAAGTGTCACAGAAAGCGCATCATGCTACCATACGAATGCACGCCTCGATCATGATCAACAACTTTATCTGGTGGTTTGATTAGAACCCACAGAGTAGAGGCTAAAACTGTTGATTTAGTCCATTTAACTTGACTAGGTAAGGCCAAGTAGTCCATTTAACGTGACCAGGTAAGTCCAAGTAGTTCATTTAACTTCACCAGGTAAAGCCAAGGGGACCCTTATAGAAGTAAAGGTAAAATTGCCCAGCTTTTTTCGTCAGATGTGATTTTTGTTTTCAAAAAGACATTCATCACAATGATTTTTCAGTATAATTTTGATGACATATGATAAAAATTTACAGCATAGCCATGGTTTAATTCCCAAAGATACACGGTCATTTTTGCCGAAGTGGTTTGTATGAGATAACAGACAAGACATGAAGAAACTTCACGATTATAAGAATTTTAGATGAGTGAAGCTGACCTAATTTCCAAGGTAATGAGCCTAAGTGTGCAAAATGTTTTATGGATTCTCTCAACACAAGGGTGAAACTAATAAGACATTGTTTTCATAGTTCTGCACCTCCATGGGGCCTTACATTGGATTAAGGATGTATTACTGTAGTTTAATTGTCCAGATCAAAATACAGGCCAAGTACAGGACAACCGAAAAATAAAAAAAATAAAAAATAAAATTTTAAAAAATGACACAGACCTTTGAAAAACTACTGTAGATTGACCTAATTTCGAAGAATTACGCCCCTTTCCAATGCTGCAAGGCCGCAGAGTATACTTGTATGGAAAACCAGCCAGCTTTTAAATTTTGGCCTTATTGTTTAAAGTATCAAAACAAGCTTATGGAAATTAAGTATTTTGAAAACAGCAGGGTCCAAAGAGTTTGAATGTATTCAAACCGTAAAACCTTTCTTATAATTGATGAAGCGAGTCATTTGGTGACAAATTTAACTGGGACGTAGGAACACAAATTGCAAAATAGGTTTTCAAATGTATACAGGGTGAAATGATCCCATGTTACTTTAAATCAAGTAATACGCATTTATTTATAATAATTTTCCTTGTTGGAGGCAAATGTGTGAAGAACCCACTTTCTGCCAAAGTTTGGACATTTAAAATCTGTAAAATGAAGAAAAAAAACGCATAAAAATATCTACAAGAAGGTATTTTAGCCACAAACAGGATCAGTAATTATATGTACCATGATTGTAGACTTGTGTTGACCATGTGCTGTAGGTATTAGAACATTTGTGTGCGCATGCGAAAGTGAAATTGATGATGGAAGAACTGATTGCTTATTCAGCAATTACAATCACAGTTGTACCGTTTTAATAAATTCATGAATCGTGGCTTTTCCAATCCCGAAAACTTAAGACTATGATCCATGAAGCTATTCAAATCGGGCACAACTTTGGTTGTAATTTCCTGAGTGTATTTCACTATGGTTTTTTTGAGAACGCCCTTTTGGTATAAGGGAGAGCCAAGATGAAAGCATGTCGAGGGATTAAAGATTGGGCAAGCACAAACATTTAAATTGTTCTGCATGTGAATGTTCCTTGGTAAAAAGTGCCAGCAGTCATATCAAAATTCCTGTCTTGCAGAAAAATGAAGCCAACAAACGTAACGCAGCGAGATACGCAGAACATAGAGTCAAAAAGGTGTCCAGCTGAACGTTTATCCTCGGGGGCTTTGGGTGGGGATGAGGACGGGGAGCAGTGTCTATTATACTGAGTGGTGAAAGCGCAGCTGTTAGTTCTACCTTGCAGCGGAAAAAGAGGCAGGCACCGTGACCGCAGTAAATAATTAACACACTTTAAGAGTGAGCCTGGTGCTAGGAAGGGACCAAGGTCCCAAAGACGCCACGTGCAGTTATGAAGCCAATTTCTATGGCTCACGCTGCTAGAGTCACTAGTTTCTTACATGCCACCAAGTAACTTTCATCGTTGAAGGTCAGCGAGTCAAGTGAATTGATCGGTTAGGTGAGCAACTTCAAAACGAGCAGACACACTGAACAGGAAAGCGGGAACCCGGGCATCTAGCCACAGCAAAAACGCTTGGTTGCAATTGAAATAATAACCAAAAGACTCAAAATAATTGTTCTCCTAGGAACTGGGATTAAAGATAAACAGCCCTTACACGACTCTTGTTCATAATCGGATTGTCTGTTGAGCTAACGCTGCAGGATTTTTACTTGCGTGCTCCTTTATAGAACCGGCTATACAGATAAGCCATAATGTCTTCATTCACAACAGCAGTGTCATTTTGAATTTATTCCTGGGTGGCTTCCCGAGTTATACCGTTTTAGATATGCACAACAAAGATATCTCCATACATGCATTTAATGTTATGTCAAGGATCTGGCGGCTTTTTAAGGGTGCTGGTGATGATGATGGTAGTGGTGTTGCTGACAGACAGTAATTTATTTATTTATACAGTAGTTTTCATTGAGTTGCGGCATTAAAATTAGTGATTATTATTCTATTAGGGAAACAATAAGAGTGGTGATTGACGTTTTCAAAACTTTTATATTATCTCCTAAATTCAATTATAGTTTTTAATTCTCTGCAGCAATGCCCATGCATACCACTTTTTATCGATTGTATCTTCAAACTAAAAAACAGACTAGATCGTGTTAAATAAAAGTATGCAAAACACATTTGCAACCTAACAATTGGCTATCGTGTTATGAAACTATAAACATAAAATATCGCTGGCCAAAAGAAAAAGTCGATTTTAAATGTTTCATAAGTTGATGGCTAAATAAAGCGTAGTTGTATACAATTAAAATTAACTGTTAATATCTAATTTCAGATGTATGATAGTAGAATTGTACTCTAGAACACAACAAATTGTCATGGTGATGCGATGAACATATATGTACACTTTGACTAATGTTAGCCTCCTCTGATGTACGTTATGCGAGTGCTTCTTTATTTTGCTTAAAATATGTCTGGGCTACTTTCGTTAAGAGGTTATGACGGCAGAAATAGAATACCAATGTACCGTAGTTTTCTCCGGGAGAGGCAACAAATCCGTGTTTATTACAAGATGTGTTGTTTCATCAAAGGCATGTAACCAATGTTCACAAAATATTTGTTTCCTTTCAATTCAAAATTTAGGAATCTGAAGCATAAATAAAAGAGTGCAAGACATATAAAAGGGGAGCATTACGTATACCAGTGTACGGTACCCTCCTCACCCCTTCACACACACACATACATACATATGCACCATTAACCTGTGATCGCAAAATAAAATGCCAAAATAACCGGTGAATATTGAGAGAGGAACATGCCAAAATATGAAAGATGTGGATAAGGTCCCTTTTTATGGACTATCTCTATGCAGCTTTCAAATCACTATGTTTACAAGTGAAACGATACGGAGAGATAAGGCGAACCCTCTCGATTTAAAAAAATCATTTCCCATTAAACGTCATAAGGAATCTTGGTCGGGACAGATTCAATTTATTATCTACCTTGACCTGTACCAATATGAGGACTTGCAACCTTTATCCACACAAACCATACCCTGGCCTGAATTAGTAGTCTTGCATCGACAATCAGGTTTAAGGAAAAAAAAAACTCCATTTGCTTAAACACAAAATCCATGTTACCGGGCCATGTCAAATGCAACATATACAATGACAAGAATAGTATATATCATGTGGATATGACTGAAACATGTGTATTGTTAACATCTATACTTGACAAAGATCGAACAAGGTCAATTATAGTCTGTCCTGGTATGTCATGTACAGGGTCCAATTAGGTGAAGATACCCCGAGTGCCAAGGGAGAAGACTTTGCCTGTGTCTGGAGTTCCATGAAGATGGCAGTTGATTTTGTACATTGCATATATATCATTACGACCATTACTTTTAAACATACTGGTAGAGAAAAAAAGAAAACATGTGTCAAGCTACAAATCTTTACGCCATTTGTGTCGATTCTTGATTATTTAAGATATTGGTCAAAATGAAAAAAAATTACATCAAGTGAATTAAAATTATTTGCCGAAACCCTAATCAGACTTTAATGCCCCCCCCCCCCCCCCCATCTAGTTATTGTGTGGATTCTATGACCGACGCCGGATATCATGACCAAAGCGGGCAAAGACGGTCATGATATCCGACGGAAGTCATAGAAGCCACACAGTCACCGGATTGGGAGTACTGAAAAATTTTCTATAATGGCTAGACTTAACTCTAATAATTACCCCCCTATGCAGCACTTTTCGCACAATGCACAAGTCTACCAGCCACCTTGCTGCTCTCCGAGTAAAATGGCACTTCAGTGCAATCACTACGAGTAGTGCCGAATCACTGCTCTGAATTCAAGTGCTTGAAAGTTAATGCAAGCAAAGAGTTCCATTGATTCTAGAAATATATGGAACATATACGAAAGACCACCCTTGGATTATGAGTATAAACCTTTGTCCAACCTTTACAATATATTTGGGATCGATCAGGAATGCCAAATAGTAGAAACAGTGAGTGAACTATTTCAAATTAAAGTTTGCAATTCTGTCAACAGATAGCACTGCATGTAAGTCATCATGACGTTCCAGCCTACCGCGAAAAATGTTAACACCCAAACTGTTTGATTATTACGGAAACACAAAATTATCATTTCTTTAGGATAGGTCAATGTTATTCACCCTTATAAAACAAAACAAAGGGTCATTATAATGTACTTGATGAAGCCGTTGTTAGTGCAGATACTAATTCTGGTTAAATATCAAAATGCAGCCATCTGATTGATTGTTGCCCGCTGTCCATGACAGAATATCATATAACTGGCTCAACGTGTATCGGATGTGATTTGTTTAAACACATTTTATTTCATGATAATACAATGGCCAATTATCATGTGTATATGCAATATTTGTTATGGAACACAATCGGGGAAAAGGGCTAAACCTTATATTAGCCCGTCTTGCAGAAGGTAGACAAGAGGGCAAGACAGACCAGACGTCACAGAGCCCCGCAATCCCTCCATAATATCAATTTTCTAATCATTTAATTAAAATATAGTATTACACTGGGCCAGTTTAAGGAAAACACCACTGTTTCAACGAGACAGACAGAAGGGCTGATTGTGGGCATCATCGTATGACCCCACCGACACGACGAAGCTCAACGACTATGCGGCGATAGATGGGGTCCCACGACGACTGTAAACAATTCTTAAAATATGTAAAGTGATGCTAATAAATACAACGCATGTTACAGCACCGCGCTGGAAACGTTTATTTTTCAGAATGTATTCTTGAACTGCCAGAAAAAATATTTTCTTGTCTTCAAATGTACAATTTGGTGATCAGCTGCTCAAAACAAAACTGTTTCTGAAATGAAAGGAGCAAGATAAAAAATGCTTATGTGCAGGATAATATAAAATGTAGAGACGAAAAAGTAATGCCAGCTATCTTCTGCACCTTGCCCACAACACCAATTTGGGGATACGCACAAACCAATGGTCTGTAAATGGGCATTCATGTGGCCGCGGCACATCCGGAGTATAGCATGAATAACTGGAGAGTATCTGTTGCGAATATAGTAGAATTTAGTATCTCTAATTGCGGGGGACTTTCGAATATATGTCTTTCTTGAATTTATTGAGAGAGTTACAACTTCGAATGCAGAGCAGTAGCTCGTTCCAAAGTCTTGATATGCTGGGGTAGAAAGTATTGTTCAATTAACCTGTCCTAGCTCTAAAATGAGGGAGGTTACCAGATTGTTTTGTATTGTATTTGCCCTGGGTTTTGTTGGAATAAATGATTTCATTAAGGTGTTCTAGAGCTAAGTTATGGGTAATTCTATACATTTGAATTAACGTGTTAATTTTTCTACGTGTTATAAAAGTTTGAAGACCGGTTTCTTCATATAATTTGTTGTTTGGGGTGGTTAGCATGGGATCAGAAATGACACGAGTAGTAACCAGCTGAATACTTTTTAATTTTCGTGAGTCGCCCTGTATCCAGCCATGCCCGACCGCACCAGCGTATTCCAAAAGCGGTAGAATGAATGATTTGTATATGATTTCAGGATTTCTCTATCCAGTTGGTACTGTGAACTTTTCATGATAATCAGTTGTTAGCAATGACAAGGTCTATATGATCGTTCCATCCGATATCGGATCGTAGCAGTATCCCGAGGCGTTTAAGTTGGTCTACATGTTGCAACTGATGATTTTGGAAACTTAAAGGAGGGTGATCGAATTGATTTGTCTCCCACGATACTAACATGGCATCTGTTTTCAGGGCGTTAAATGTTACCAACCAGTACGTGGTTCCATAGTCATTAGAAAGCAAGTCTGCATTTAACGTATCGATAGTAAGGTAGGGTTTCTTAACAGTGAGATATAAAGATGAATCATCAGCAAACACTTTGATTTCAGAGCAAAAAAATATTCAAGATACCATTAATGATATAAGAAATAGTAAAGGGCCGAGCACTCAGTACCGTACTTTTGACTCGTGTATTTCAATGACGCTGCTTGTCCTAGTTGCTGATACTGTTGTAGAGATTCCACATGTGTATGTCGTATTTGTTCTCTTTGGCACTCTATGATCTTTTCGTCTTGCGTAGCGGAGTGAGAAATTGAACCATGTTTAGTCCAATGGTCGCAATGTGATACATTTACTTGGTCTCTTTTTTTTTTCAGCATCGATATATAATTTTGTCCAATTATCACAGCAAACATCAACATTTTCCTAATTAAAACAAGCGTCCAAATTGGCTTGATTTAAAGATTTTCTCAATTTTTCGAAGTCCGCTTTTTTAAATTCTCAAATGAATCTGTTATATGATGTGTCCTTTTTAAATGTTCATGGATTAATTTGGTGTGAGATTGTTGATAACTATTCATAGTTGTTCCGATGCAAGAAGTGGAACTTGTGAGAGGATATAACATAGACCTCGTCAGTTCTTTAATCACTGAAATAAAACATGTTTTAACCAATTTGACTTTTGTATGTATGTATTGTGTATGAATGTATGTATGCATCTACGTATGTATCATTCAGAAGTATTTTAAGGTCGCGAAGAAAGCGGTGAAATTAACATGTGGACTAGGTTCCCAGCTGAACATAAGTAAAGCCACAAAAAGGGGTCAAAGGCACGGAGCCTTTATGAGGCTGGTGAGCCACCTTTCACTGCAGTTTATTTCGCACACGAAAGTGATTACTAATACCGGTGCTTTTTGTTATCGACGGTAAATACGTGGTAATGCAAGTCGGCACCATCAGTGACCACGTGCCTGTTGACAACAATAAAACGGCCATCCCCTATCATTTTTATTCATTTATTTATTTATTTATTTATTTATTTATTTATTTATTTATTTATTTATTTATTTATTTATTTATTCATTCATTCATTCATTCATTCATTCATTCATTCATTCATTCATTCATTCATTCATTTTTTTTTTTTCTTAGAAGGTCACTGTAAGCGTTGTTTGTTGTCTCATGTCTTCCATTTCTTCAATTCTTGTGTTAGAAATTTCCGGAAAGTGTCTCTAGCTATCTCACCACAACCAGTACTTCAAACACTCCGAAACATGTCAAACGCCCAGCACATGGCAACATCAAACGAGGCTTCCCTCGAAAACAGGGTATGCACGTGTCAGGAATGTGAAGGGACCATTGTGCAAGGACAATTACCAGAAAAAAATATGTACATCTGAAACAATAATAAAAGATCATTAACACCTAGTTGTAGATATCGGAAGATGTTTCTGTCCTGTTGTGACAAATAGACTCTAAAATTACAAGCAAAATACAGGTCTAATGCCTTTTAACATGAAAGAATTTCTTATCATACCATGACATAAGCAATCTTCATGTAGCATCTTGGCCCGTGTTGTCCAGCTGGTGCCAGACTTCAAAGTATGAAGTTCAGGTTTGAAGTTATAGAACCCCTTGCGTAGAACTGGAAGTATGTTTTGACTCTCTCATTCGCCAAAACCTTGCACTTGTATGCTGCGCTCAACGTACTGACCTTTGAGTCTAATTCAATGAGCTGCAGAAGGCGTATTTCCCACTTTGTACAATGTCCATGTCCGTATGTTTGTTCATGACCAAAACAGCCATGGGGAGCATTAAGACACCCCTTGCACACAATGCTCACTGATCTCGCTGTTTGGTGCTGATGTGGTCTCCTCTGTTGCCAAAGTGTCCTTTTATTGAAAATATCGTACCTAAAGATTGAATAATGGGTAGAGTTTGCTGCCTTTAGAGATCTAAAGAGTAATGAGTGGAGAGCAAGGAATTTGTAGGCAACAAGCAATCATTGTCTGGCCAATTTTCGATAACAGTTGTCGGAACAAACACTAATTAGTCAAAATTTTCATAATTTGTTCTGGATTTTGAACGTTATTATATTTGTGAACCGTTAATTATTTGTTTCAGGTTTGCGGATAATAATATCCTAAAAGATTGTTTCGAACAGGGATATAATTGAAAAAATATAATGTGGGAATCGAATAAGGTTGTCCTCCCCCCCCCCTCCCCCGCGTAAAAATATGCTTGGTAAGCAACTTAATTTATTCGAGCAATTGGGTAACTGTGTTGGCCCTTAGTGAACCCCTCATGTAGTTCTATTGAGCAGATAATTCTGTGTACGGTGACCTGGTGTAACTTAGCGCTGAGGAAAAATCATGCCCAGTCGTATACTGCTTTGCTCATGTAAGAAAGCTCACCACATATAAAGGTTTACAAAATTTGTCTTGTGCATTAATGAATAAAAAATCATTCATGTATTCTGCACAATCTGTGGTTCACCGTATGTGCTATTTGTACTTGCTCATACCCTTTCGTGAACTGGTGCACCCAATAACTAACTCCCCGGCCAAGGTTCCTTAGTCAGTGATCGTGATAAGTATTATCATGGTCACTGGTCCAAATTTTAATGTTGAATATGTCACGTGACTAAAGTCTCTGTAGGTCCGTAGGTGAATCAGTGTGTCGTCACGACATGCCACATCAAAGCAAAGGCCATTTGGTATCCATTAATTTTGACCGATTGGAAGGCAATAGCTTCAAGTGGAATTTTATGTTCGGAACGAGCGAGATTCGAACTTGCAACCTTGGCACCAGTCGCCCAGCTGAAATGGGAAATGCACATATGCACTTGACTAAATCCCAATTCTTAAAAAAGAATGGTTCAGTGGAAGTAGTATTGTGCAGATGCCATACCAATACGGTTATGCATTATATTTACTGAGTCGCCATTTATTTCTTGCCCTCGTAGACAGACCAATACCGCCGCGCTATTCATATTGTGGATTTCTATTGACGGCGGACTTCGAGCGGGGTTATGTTTTTTTTGCCCTCAGTCGGACCGCGGTGAGAAGGGTCTGTCTACGCAGGCAATTTATTTCTAGAATCGGGAACTTACATCCACCAGCATTAAGGAAATGCCGAACTTATATTTGATGTTTGGCACCAGTCGCCTAACTGAAACAGGAAATGCACATATTCACTCGACCGAATCCCCATTCTAAAAAACAAGAATGTTCAATGGAGGTAGTTATATTCAAGTGCCATTTCAACATGGTTATGCAGTTTACATGTATATACTGAGCCGGTACTTATCTATAGAATCGGGGACTTAAATCCACCAGCATTAAGAGAATGCCCAAAACATATTTTTAGTTTTATGTTCGGAAAGAGCGAGACTTGGACTTGCAACCATTAGCACCAGTCGCGTAGCTGAAATGGGTAACGCACATATTCACAAGAAGAAGAGGAAGGGGAAGAAGCAGAAGAAGAAGAAGAAGAAGAAGAAGAAGAAGAAGAGGAAGAGGAAGAGGAAGAAGAAGAAGAAGAAGAATAAGAAGAAGAAGAAGAAGAAGAAGAAGAAGAAGAGGAAGAGGAAGAGGAAGAAGAAGAAGAAGAAGAAGAAGAAGAAGAAGAAGAAGAAGAAGAAGAAGAAGAAGAAGAAGAAGAAGAATTCAATCCTTCTGTTCTGTTCTTTTTCTCTCAAGGTTAATATTTCTGTAACATGCAAGAATAAATGAAATTTTGCACACATCTGTATATAAAAATAGTATTGGTAAATCTGGTTTTTCATAATTTTTTGCATTACTCAAACAAATGAACCGTGCTGACTTAGTTTATCGTCTAAGGAGTTGACGTTACATGTTATACAATGTTGCGTTGAACGTGCTGCCTATTGTAGATTCGGTGCGAAAAAGCCCAAATATAATCAGTCGTTTGCTGCTAAAATGCCAGCTTTAATGGTCAAATGTTGTCTCCTTTGCCCACACAATTACGACACATCAAGAAGCAACTCCATTTGGGCTGTAGCATAAGGCATGCGACAATTGCTTAAGGCATTGTAGTTATGTTTTTTAAGAATCTCAAATTAGACTCATTTTACCTTTGCACATATGTTTTGAGCTTTATGCTACAAAAGTTGACTGCAAAAGTCAAAGGCAATCATGAAATAAGCAACGTTGCAGACATAAAATTTAGCACTGTTGATGTTTCCTATTTATTACTTCATTTACACATGCACACCAAAAAAGAACAAATATGTCTTCAGGGTCTTTTTCAAGGAATACGGCAGTTATCCTTGTATGTGTATTGTTACACTTTTTCCTGCAAACTAAGATTCAGTGAAACCTACTCAGAGCAGTTTGTGTTAACCAACAACACCAGTCCTATAAAAATGCATGCTTTTTGTCTTCAAAATATTTTTGATATTACATTAATGACAGAACATTAACAAACGATTCATACCCAAGCCACTTTTTGTGCACTTGCCGCAGCTCCAATATGACAAAGGATATTATGGTAATGCGGACAATATTTGAACAGCGGATACACCAAAATCATTAAAAGGTGTAAGCCTACTTCCTGAAGCCAATACGTTCGAAATCATAGATTTACAACCGTCAAAACTATATTACATATATTTTTCAAAGTAGCGAGCCCAAATATTACCAGAAACCGTTTTCTTTCAGTAAATAATTTTTGTATAAATACATTTGTAAAAAAATGTATAATTCTACATTACATATATATATATATGTATATGTGTAGGTATATATATATGTATATATATATATATATATATATATATATATATATATATATATATATATATATATATATATATATATATATATATATATATATATATATATATATATATAACATGGTTGTAGCCCGCAACACCTGTATCTTCACAAGGTGACGATGTGTCGATGAGGGTGAGAGGGGCTGATATAGGGTATTACAACTACAACGATGTCTATATTTCCATTTGGTGTAAATAATGAAATTTTTAATATATGACATATTAAGATATATCAGAATTAGGCAATCAAAAGAAAAGCACATCTTTAAACTAAAAATTTTATTTTGAAACCAAGTTTACTGTTATTTTTCGGAGCAGTGCTGTCATAACTTTTCTAGATAAGATGCTCCCAATTAAAAAATGTGTTGCCAAGAGAGCTCTGTCCCCCTTGCTGGCTGCTATGTTTCGGTCGATTTTTATTATAATTAGAAAACTTGACATCTCTGATTGGTTATTGACGAAACAGGTTTCTAGCAACCAATTTCAGAGTTATATCTTATCTGCGATTGGGTCTACATGAAAAACACACATGTGCTTTATATCAAGCCTTATTTTAACCCCCCATAAATAAATATATATATATATATATATATATATATATATATATATATATATATATATATATATATATATATATATATTATGTCTCCATAAATTCTTAAAATTAAAATCGACCCCTTGTAAAGTGTAAAGGCCTGTGGCTTAAAACGCTAACGGCAATTTTTTACGTGTTTTGGATATGTATCAAAATAGAAGGTCATGTATCCAAGAGTGTCTGCACTATTAGGAGCTCCTATAGGAAGGACTAATTCAAGTCATATCGAAAGTATGATACCTTTAAACCATATCATAACGTTATTAAGTGTGTTTAACATAGGACTTTGTAGAACTCTCGTGTTTTCCAATATCCGGACCAGACTAATTTTTAAAAATATGTACTTAAAATGTGTTTCCCGGAAATACATGTATTGCTCAATTTTATGAATTGCAATACTA